>SJYA01007295.1:0-18583 GCA_006410615.1 Neotragus moschatus
AGGGAAGCTTGTGTCGGTGTTCTGGTGGGTGGAGCTGGACTTCTTCTCTCTGGAGTGCAATGAAGTATCTGATAATGAGTTATGAGACGTCAGTGGGTTGGGAGTAACTTTGGGCAGCCTGTATATTGATGTTTAGGGCTGTGTTCCTGTGTTGCTGGAGAATTTGCATGGTATGTCTTGCTCTGGAACTTGGCTCTTGGGTGGTGCTTGCTTTCAGTGTAGGTATGGAAGTGTTTGATGACCTTCTGTCGATTAGTGTTCCCTGGAGTCAGGAGTTCTCTGGTGTTCTCAGGATCTGGATTTAAGCCTCCTGTCACTGTTTTTCAGTCTTATTCTTACAGTAGCCTCAAGACTTCTCCATCCATACTTCACTTTCAGATAGTTCCTTGATCCGGCTTATACTTCTCAAGATCTATAGGCCCCTTCCTATATAGTCAGTGCTAACTACAGAATTTTAATCCGCTGCACCTGTCACTTCCAAGGTGGTTCCCTCTGTTTTCGCTTCTGTTTGCTGGTCTTTTCAGTGCCTAATTTCTTCCCTGACACACGGGGGTGGTGGTGGTCACTTTTGTAGGCTCCCTTGTTCAGTCGTGCTGTGGGGAGGGATGAACACTGCAAACAAATAACATCAGCATCTGTGGGGAGTGCTCAAAGTGTCTTGGCCACACTGGGTTTGCCCCCACTTAGGGCGTGTGCTTTCCCTGTCTACACTGCTTAGGCTCTAGGTTGCTCTGCCGGGAACTGTCTGAAGCCAGCTCTGGGTTGTATGCACTTCCCAGGTCTAAGCTGCTCAGGTTCAAGTACTCGGATACTCCTCAGAGGTGCAGACTCAGTTGGGCCTGCGTTTTGTGCCCTTTCCAGGTCCGAACAGCTCAGGTGACCAGGTGTTTGGCGAGCACGGTAGCTGGGACTTATTGCCTCCCCTGTCCCTGCCACTCGGTTTTCTGGGTGTACAACTGGCGCAGCTTCTCAGGAGGATGTCGACCATCCAGAATCCCAAGAAGTCTTGGTTAGCAACGAAGCCTGCTTGCAGTAACATAGATGCTGCCTCTCTGGGTCCACGATTGCCCCCTTCCAGATCTGGCTGCCCTCACCTGCTTTTCTCCAGTGGGGGATGGGCCAGTCCACAGCTGCCTAGCTCTACTCAGTCCTTTGTTCAGTGAGCATGCCTGGCGGTGTCTTAGATTAGGGCTTTTCTTGGGGTAGCTATCCCACAGTCTGGTTTGCTATCCCAGGTTAGTTCCCTCAGATTGCCCTCAGGGCATTCAGGCTGGGTTCTTAATCTAAGCAGTGCAGCCCGCGCCTCCCTGCCCAGCTCCTGCTTGTTAGTGGTGGATGCAGGTGTCTGCACAGCTTCTCCACTGGGAGTTACCATTGGGCACGTAATCTGTGGAATTTAATTATCTATTTATTTTTCCTCCTGGTTATGTTGCCCTCTGAGAGTCCAAGGCTCACCTCAGACTCTCCAGTGAGAGTGTTCCTGGTATTCGGAAACCTCTCTTTTTTAAGACTCGCTTCCCAGGATGGAGCTCCATCCCTACCTCTTTTGTCTCTCTTTTTATCTTTTATATTGTTTCCTACCTCCTTTTGAAGACTGTGGGCCGCTTTTATGGGTGCCTGACATCTTTTGCTGGCATTTGAAATTGTTTTGTGGAATTTACTCAGCGTTCAAATGTTCTTTTGATGAATTTGTGGGGGCAAAAGTGTTCTCCCCATCCTATTCCTCTGCCCTCTTAGGACCAGCTTATTACATTTTAAAAGCTTTTTTTTTTTTTTTTTTCTGCATTACACCTCACAGACATTAAGGATTGAGATTTGTTCTCTTTTAAAAATAAAATCAGTCTATTTCAAAAACAATGTATTCATTCATGGACCACATTAACCAATCCATAATTTATGGACTTTGTTTATACATAAGATATTAAACATATGCAGTTTAAATCTTTAAGGACAAAGAATTGAATACCTTGTGATTAAAACAGACCTGAGAAGTTTAATTAATGGAATATTTTCACTTTTAAGGTCAGAAGGTTATGGCTTAAGTGAAGGAATAGATTTACCTGCTAACATAAGAGGCCATTTATTCAGATGATCTAAAACACGTAATATTTCAGTCTTCTGCCTCACTGTGTGGATTGCAAGTTAAAGTTTCAGTGTGGATGAGCTAAGGATGAAGAGAAATCAAAGCTCTGGAGTGTGATTATGGTCCTGATGGCTGAAAATGGTGGGGCTACAATTTTTTAAATTGTTTCATTTAAAAATAAGCATTGACTATATACACAGAGTTATAGAATTCTCAGCTTTCTTTTATTTAATTTAAAGGAAACATTTATGGAGCTTAAATTTTTCCTGGCAATTTTATGCTTTGTAACATTTTAAACAAATGTATTTTATACCAAACTCTCCCACATAGAGTGTAGACCAATAGAGAAATATATAATCATCTTTTATGAACTAGTTTTAGTTTTGGGTGGATATAATTTTGTGCTATCTTAGCCAAAGGATAGCCCAAACTGATAAAAGTAAAATTAAATTCTAGCTGATTGTGTCTCAAAGTAAATGACTACTTAGATCTCAAATAAAATAATAAAATAACAAAATGAATCTTGAAAACATGGAGCTCAGATCCTGAGGATCCTCAGGATCCTCAGATCCTTTTTCCTTTTCTAATCAGATACAAAACAAGTTTAAAAAGCCATGAGTTGGTTCATCAGCTGTCTTTGTTTGTCCTTTTTATTTTCTTCTGGGTATAAATGTAATAAAATAAAGCATCCATGCCCTCATAAGGTACAGTTTAGTGTTACACGGATTATTCTTGACCTGAAACTTGATTTGTTTTGTTCATTAGGAAACCTACCTCTTACTTTTTCAGTCACACTCTTTTTAGCATTTATAGAATAATTACAAAATACCTATGGGGGCTATGGCATTGGGTGATGAATGTGTTCCCACTTCATTCTACTTGTTAGGAGGTTTGGGTGAAAAAACATTCCTGGAAGTGTTTCACGGTCTCCAAATTTGACACTGAGTGGTATTTATAAAGGTTATCCTGGGGATATTTGGTTGCTCCTGTGTTGATTTCTGTTTCCTCCTGGATCTTGGAGGAAATTACCTCTTCCACTTGAGGGTCTTCAAAGGTCTTCACATCCAGCCCCAAAAGCAGTGATTGGCAGGAACTCCAATTACCAAAGTTTCACTAGTCAGGTGAAGAGTTACCTTTTATTATTACACTTTATGAGCTGACTGAATTAAGTTAAACCTGTACATCATTTTTTTTTTCTTTCTGGAAATTAAAAAGATTTACACTCACTGTTTTGAACAAGTACATTTTTGCTTGCAGCTGTCAAAACAAGCTGTCATTTCAATTATCTAGAGTGCCTATTAGTCAATTTTTAATAAAGTTTCAACTACTTTTTCCTGGTCTTTAATGAATGGCATCTCTCACACACCTTTTAAATATATGTTTCATGGCCCCAGCAGAATTCTGAAATTAGGTAGAAAATATTAAATAATTTAATCATAAAATGCTTTATTTTCCATGTTGCCTAAAGCACACTCCTTTTCAGCAGTTTTAGTTCCTTTTAAATTCCCTCTTCTTAGAAAGCAATAATGGCAGCAACAATAAAGATTGTATAGTATTGAATTCGAGACACAGTCACCTCTTGTTCAATGGAGCAAAAATGAACAGATCATTTCATACTTAGATCTCTTTACTTGTGCCTACCTATACATGTATATGTTAATAGGTTTTCAATTTATTTTCAAAGGTATGACTCCTCCAATCTGACTGTAAATGTCTCAAAAATAGTACATATGTATTATTCTTCCTTCTAGTTCTCCCAATATTTAGTAAGTTATTATATATATAATTTGCTTTCATTGACTTATTCACTAAAAGTAATTCAATAAATCCTCAAGTTCAGGTTCCAAGAGTCATTGAGTATAACCATTTCCACTACAGATTAGGAAGCTGAGTCCCAGTGCACTTTGCTAGTTGATGATGGGAAGGTAACTAACTTCTCCTGATGCCAGAGTACTCATGCAAGTTCTCTCCCATTTCTCCAACTGGCTCTCATTGCCACTTTGCATTTATCCCAGAATGCTCAACTCTTCCTCAGTCTTCCTGTGGAAATCTTTGTGAGCCCAGTTCAATTGTCCATGACTGCCATATAAATATATCTAAGTCAGTAGTGGGCATTCAACAACTCTTTTAAAAAAGCACTGAACTTGTCCTAATGGCAAAAAAATTACTATTTTGTCTTTCCTCAGCATTTCTTCCTGTTTTGTCACATTTTACACTCTCTTTTTCACTATAGTTCTTTGTGATACATCTTGTCCTTGCCTCTAGATAGTGAGCAAGACTCTGGGTATGATAGACCAAATTTTGATAATTTGTTATTCATCACAATACATAGCATAGTTAAAGAGTTGTTGTTTCGTCACTAAGTTGTGTTTACCTATTTTGTGACCCCATGGACTATAGCCCGCCAGGCTCCTCTGTTCTAAGGTATGAGATCCAATTCTAAGAATTCACTAAAACTGATATGCGGTGCTTTTCCTGACTAATACTGACAGTACCTACCCTACGACCCTCCCACTACCATTCCAAATGACCATCCTATTTTGGGGGGACCTTGCTTCTTTTCCATTAAACACTCCATCAGGGCTTGTAACAAAGGCACTCTTTTTCTTTTATTTTTAAAGTAAGGGTAAGGGACAGTTGTTTGATTTTCATAGCCTTTTATAAAATTCCTTTTCCAAATGGCCTTTGATAAATACTGACCAGCCTGTTGAAGTATCTGAAGACATTGGAATTTTCTATAGCATCACTGACAACCCAAAGGCAGTAGGTTAGATCATAAATGAAGATTATAAGAATAAGTGACCTGAGGTTCAAGGAAGGACTGTCTATGTACACAGGAGGCTGGAATACAAATAGCAGATGAAAACAGGCCCAATAAGTTATCAGAGGAAAGTTAGCATTGCAAATGTGAAGGCAATATTATGGCTCAGTGACAATGGATACATAGCTTTTTAACCTTGCTGTTCTAAGAACAGCCTTACAGCAGTAAGGATAATTCAGAACACTGATATTCTTCACTACCATTACCATCAGCTTCCAATTTGTGAACTTACATGCTTAAAATTACCCCAGAAATAGAGTGATGCCAAAACTGGAGATTCAATTTATCCGTAAATCCAGGTAACTTAGTAGGAAATATAAAGAACCAGAAGTGAAAGAGAGGAAATCCATTACAACTGATGATGAGATTCGTCCCTGTTAAGTGGGCCTTAGGAAGCATAACTATGAACAAAGCTAGTGGAGGTGATGGAATTTCAGCTGAACTATTTCAAATCCTAACAGATGATGCTGTGAAAGTGCTGCACTCAATATGCCAGCAAATTTGGAAAAGCCAGCAGTGGCCACAGGACTGGAAAAGGTCAGTTTTCGTTCCAATCCCAAAGAAAGGCAATACCAAAGAAGGCTAAAACTACCTCACAATTGCACTGATCTCACACGCTAGCAAAGTAATGCTCAAAATTCTCCAAGCCAGGCTTCAACAGTATGTGAACCGTGAACTTCAGATGTTCTAGCTGGATTTAAAAAAAGGCAGAGGAACCAGAGATCAAATNACCTGGGTTTGATCCCTGGGTTGGGAAGATCCCTTGGAGAAGGAAATGGCAATCCACTCCAGTACTATTCGCTGGAAAATCCCATGGACAGAGGAACCTGGCAGGCTACAGTCCATGGGGTCACAAAGAGTCAGACACGACTGAGCAACTTCACTTTCATACACTCACGAGGGCTTTCCTGGTGGCTCAGATGGTAAAGAATCTGCCTGTAATGCAAGAGACCCAGGTTTGATCCCTGGGTTGGAAAGATCCCCTGGAAAAGGAAACGGCAACCCGCTCCAGTATTCTTGCCTGGAGAATTCCAGGGACAGAGGAGCCCGGCAGGGTACGGTCCATGGGGTCGCAAAGAGTCACATACGGCTGAGCAACTAACACTTTCATTTTGACTTTCATATACTCGTAAAACCATCACCGCCATGAAGGTCATAAACATATCCATCACCTCTCACGGTATCCCCCTACACTTTTTATTGTTATCATTTTTTTTTTTTTTTGCAATAAGGACACTATATGTAAGATCAACCATCTTAGCAAATTTTA
The DNA here is from genome assembly GCA_006410615.1 of Neotragus moschatus. Classification (NCBI taxonomy): domain Eukaryota; kingdom Metazoa; phylum Chordata; class Mammalia; order Artiodactyla; family Bovidae; genus Neotragus; species Neotragus moschatus. Next base: position 6,175 of record SJYA01007295.1, read on the forward strand.
AGTATGTTATAGACTACTTTTGATAGAGTATTGTTAGTTATAGGCACTGTGCTGTATAAACGATTTCCAGTACCTACTTATCTTGCATACTGAAATTTTGTACTCTTTGACAAACACCTCCCATTTCCTCCTCCCTCCAGCCCCTGACAACCTGTGGTTATGAGTTTGGCTGTTCTTGACTCTACACGTAAGTGACATGTTACAGTATTTGTCTTTCTGTGCCTAGCTTATTTCACTTAGCATAATATCCCCCAGTTTCAGCCATTCTGTGCAAGTGGCAGGATTGCCTTCTCTATGAAAGCTTAATAAAAATATTTCCATTTCAACAGCATCTGTAGAATACATTGTACATGAATACCACCTTTCTTTATCAGTTTGTCATCCACAGATGGACATTTGGGTTGTTTCCATGCCCATTGTGAATAAAGCTGCAATGAACAGGGGAACACAGATACCTCTTCAATATCCTGTTTTTATTTTCTTTGGGTACATTCCCAGAAGTGGGATTGCTGGTCAAGTGGTGGTTATATTTTAATTTTTTGAGGAACCTCCATATTGTTTTCCACAGTGACTAAGCCAATTTCACTTTTTGGCATTCAGTTTTCCCAACACTGAGATGCTATCTTTTCACCTTGAAAGTTCTTGGCTCCCTTGTCAAATATAAATTGACTGGATATGCACAGGATTATTTCAGGGTTCTTGATTCTGATCCATTGGTCTATGTGTCTGGTTTTATGTCCATACCATACTGTTTTTATTACTAGAGCTTTATAATATGTTTTGAAATCAAGACGTGTGATGCCTCCAGCTTTGTTCTGTCTCAAGGTATTGGAGATATTTTTGTGGTTGCATCAAAATTTTAGGATTTTTTAATACTGGAATTTGGAATTTTGATAAGGGCTGCATTGAATCTATCAATAGTTTTGGACATTATGGACATTTTATACATAGTAACTCTTCTGACCCATGAACACAGTATAACTTTCCATTTATTTGTGTTTTCTTCAATATCTTTAATTAGTATCTTACAGTATTCAGTCCATAGATCTTTCACTTCTTGGGGTAAATTTATCCCTAAGTATTTTACAGTATCAGATGCTATTGAAGTGGAAATGTTTTATTTCTTTGTCAGTTCACTATTGGTGATTTTTGTATGTTGATTTTGTACCCTAAAACTTTACTGAATTTATTCATTAGTTCTAACAGTGTTTTTGATGGATTCTTTAGAATTTTTTATATACAAGATCATGTCATAAGGAAACAGATACAATTTTACTACGTCTTTCCTATCTGGATGCCTTTTATTTCTTTTTCTTGTTCTGGCTAGAACTTCCAGTATTATTTTCAATAGGAGTTGTAAGAACAGGCATACTTGTCTTATTCATGATCTCAGAGAGAAAGCTTTTAACCTTTTGCCATTGTGCTTGATATTAGCAATGGGCTTGTCACATATGGTCTTTATTATGTTGAGGTATGTTCCTTCTATACTTAATTTGTTTAGAGTTTTTTATCACGAAAAAGGTTGAATTTTGTCAAATGCTTATTCTGTGCATATTGAAATGATCATATTAATATAAATTTTATTTTTCATCATATTAAGGTGGTATATTACATCTATTGATTTTCATATGTTGACTCAACCTTGCATCTTAGGGGTGAATCTCACTTTGCTCATGGTGTATAATTCTTTTAATGTGCTGTTGAATTTGGTTTGCTAATACTCTGTCAAGAATTTTTGCATCTATATTCATCAGGGGTATTGGCCTGTAGTTTTCTTTTCTTATAGGGTCCTCATCTGGCTTTGGGATCAGGATAATGTTGGCCTCACAAAAATGAATTTAGGAGTGCTCCCTCCTCTTTAAATTTTTGGAAGAGTTTGAGAAGGAGTGACATTAATTCTTCAATAAATGTTTGGTAGAATTTACCTGTGATGTCATGTAGTCCTGGGCTTTGCTTTGTTTGGAAATTTTTGATTACTGACTCAATCTCCTTACTCATTATTGGTCTATTGAGATTTCTATTTTTTCACGATTCAGTATTGGCAGGTAGTATAATTCTAGTAATTTATTCATTTCTTCTAAACTTGGTCAATTTGTTGGTATATATTTATTCATGGTAGTCTCTTATGGTCTTTTATATTTCTGTAATATCCAGTTGTAGTTTCTCCTCTCTTGTGTATTATGAGTCTTCTCTTTTCCTTGCAAGTCTACCTAGAGGTTTGTCTGGTTTTTTTTTAAGCCAACTCTTCGTTTTGTTTACCTTTTTCATTTTTTTTCTATTCTCTGTTTCACTTATTTCTGCTTTGATCCCTGTTATCTCTTTCCTTCCACTAACTCTAGGCTTAGGTTTTTCATCTTTTCCTAGTTCCTTCAGGTATAAAGTTAGGTAGTTTATTTGAGATCGATCTTTCTTTTTTATCCTATGCTTTTTTTGCTACAAGCTTTCATATATACATTTATAAATATATATATATATATAATTTATATATAAATTTTAGAACTACTTATATTATAAAATTTCAGAACATATATAAAATTTCAGAACTGCTTTTGCTATGCTACATAAGTTTGGTATGCTGTGTTTCCATTTTTTGTTTGTTTCAAGATATTTTCTTTATTTCCCTTTGATTCTTCCTTGGACCCTTTGATTGTTCAGCAGTGTGTTAATTTCTATGAATTGTGAATTTTTCAGTTTTCCTCTAGTTATTGATTTCTAGTTTCATACCACAGTATTCAGAAAAGTTACTTGGTATGTTTTCAGTCTTTACATTTGCTAAGACTTGTTTTTTGACATAATATATGACCTCGTTTGGAAATTGTTGCATGCAGGCTTGAGAAAAATGTATATCCTGCTAATATTGGGTGGAAAGTCCTACGTCTGCTAGGTCCACTTGGCCTACAGTATAGCTTAAATCCAATGTTTTCTTATCGATCTTCTGCCTGGATGATCTAAAGTCTCCCACTTGTATTGTTGTCTATTTCTCCTTTCAGAGCTATTACTATTCGATTGAAAATTTTAGGTGCTCTGATGTTGGGTGCATATACATTTACAGTTATGCTCTTATGCTGAATTGCCACTTGACCATTATATAAAGACTTTCTTTGTTTCTTGTTACAGTTTTTGACTTAGTCTGTTTTGTCTGATAAGTATAGCTTACCCCTTTCCTCTTGGTTTCTCTTTGCACGGATTATCTTTTTCCAACCCTTTGCTTTGAGTTTATGTGCTTTCTTAAAGCTGAAGTGAGTCTCTTGTTGGGAGCACATAGCTGTGTCTTGCTTTCGTTTGCTTGTTTTTTAATCTATTCTGTCATTCTGTCTTTTGATCTGAGAATTTAACCCACTCACATTAAAGTAATTGTTGCTAAGTAAGGACTTATCGAAGCCATCTTGTTAAATTATTTCTGACTTTTTTATCATTCCTTTCTTCTTCTCTTCCTGTCTTCTTTTGTGAATTGATGATTTTCTGTAGTGGCATACTTTGATTCTCTTCTCTTCAATTTATGAATATGTTCACATTGTGTGTATAAAGGCTTTTGCTTTGTGGTTCAGTTCAGTTCAGTCACTCAGTCGTGTCCGACTCTTTGTGACCCCATGAATCGCAGCACGCCAGGCCTCCCTGTCCATCACCAACTCCCGGAGTTCACTCAGACTCACGCCCATCAAGTCAGTGATGCCATCCAGCCATCTCATCTTCGGTCATCCCCTTCTCCTCCTGCCCCCGATCCCTCCCAGCATCAGAATCTTTTCCAATGAGTCAACTCTTCCCATGAGGTGGCCAAAGTACTGGAGCTTCAGCTTTAGCATCATTCCTTCCAAAGAAATCCCAGGGCTCATCTCCTTCAGAATGGACTGGTTGGATCTCCTTGCAGTCCAAGGGACTCTCAAGAGTCTTCTCCAACACCACAGTTCAAAAGCATCGATTCTTTGGTGCTCAGCCTTTTTCACAGTCCAACTCTCACATCCATACATGACTACTGGAAAAACCATAGCCTTGACTAGATGGACCTTAGTCAGCAAAGTAATATCTCTGCTTTTGAATATGCTATCTAGGTTGGTCATAACTTTTGTGGTTACTGAGGCTTATTTGAAATATATTATAGATACAAATGTATCTTTTAAGTTAATAATTAAGTTAATAATTTAATTTCAATTACATGCAAAAACTCTGTATTTTTATCCCTCACTTCCACATTTTATATTTTAACATTATAATTTACTTCTTTTTATATTGTATATCCACTAACAAATTATTATAGTTATAGCTATTTGTAATACTTTGATTCTTTAACCTGTATACTAGAGTTAAGTAGTTAACATACCACCATATTACAGAATTAAAGTATTCTGAATTTGACCATATATCTACCTTTACCAGTGTGTTATATACTTTCACATATTCATATTACTAATTAGTGTCATTTTGTTTCAGCTTACAGAACTCCTTTCAGCATTTCTCATAAGGCAGATCTAGTAGGGATGAACTCTCTCAGCATTTGTTTGGGAAGGTCTTTTTCTTGCCTTCACTTCTGAAAGACAACTTTGCCAAGTAAAGCATTCTTCACGGGTAGTTTTTTTTTTTTTTTTTCTTTCAGCACTTTGAACATATTATTCCACTCTCCTGACCTGCAAAGTTTTTGCTGAGAAATCCACTGATGGCCTTATTGGGATTATCTTATATGACAGAAATTTTTTCTCTTGCTGTTTTTAGAAATATCTCTTTGTCTTTGCTTTTAGATGGCTTATTATAATGTGTCTTGAAGAAGGTCATTTTGGGGTGACGTAGTAGCTTCATGAACTTAGATGTCCAAGTCTCTTTCCAAGGTTTGAGAAGTTCTCAGCTATTGTTTATTAAAAGAATTTTAATAAACCTTCTGCCACTTTCTCCCCCTCTTCTCTTTCTTGGACTTCAGTAATACATAGATTATTTTTGTTAATGAGTCCCATAAGTTTCCTCATTTCTTTTCACTCTTTTTTCTTTTTGCTCTTCTGATTAGATAATTTCAAGTGATCTGTCTTCTAGTTCACTGATTCTCTGTTTTGTGTTCTCTATTGAATTCTTCCATTTAGTCATTGTACTTTTCAGCTCCAAAATTTTGTTTGGTTCTTTTTATGTTTTCTATTTCTTTGTTGAACTTTTCACTTTGTTCTTGCACTGTTTTTCTTATTTCATTAAGTTTTTTGTCTTGAGTTATCTTGTAGCTTTCAGATTATCTTTAGGACACTAACTTTGAATTTTTTATCATGCAATTCATGTATCTCATTTCTTTGGGGTCAGCTACTGAAAATTCACTGCATTCCTTTGACGACGTGATGGTTACCCAATTCTTCAAAATCCTTGTGCCTTGCCTAGCTGTCTTCACATTTCCAGATTTTATAGACTGACTTCAGTAAGAAAGACCTTCACCTGTGGTGGGTGGGGAGGGCACACTGGACCTAGTGGGGCAAAGCACCAAGTGTGGGGGACACTTGGCATGGCGGCTCTGGGTCCAGGGGACACTTGATATCTCATTGGCTCAGGCTGCTAGATCCATGACATCAACAACTGTGTGGTCCCTGGTGACAGCTACTGCAGTGGGTCCATAATGGTTGCAAGGACCCTTGGGGTCCTCCATGGGGCCTGTGGGTTCAGCAGCTAGTTACCAGAGCTGGCAGTGGTGGTAGCCAGAACTAGCAGTATGCACATACTTAGCTTCAGGGCCTGTTAGTGGCAGTGTCCACTTGTCGTTTGTGACAAGGGTCAGGCCCAGCAGGAAGGACCAGCTGCAGGCACACGAGCAGCTACCTGAGCCCTGGCTGTTGATATGCACTCCTAGGGCTGCGGGGTCTCACCATGGGGGCACACGTGGCAGTGGAGGCTGAGGATGGAAATCAAGTTGATGGCAAACATGTGCACAACTAGAGGCTAATCCTGAGTATATGCATACTGGTGGGGGTTAAACATGGTCTAAGCAGGTATTCCACACTTGTCGTTCAGTCGCTAAGTCATTTCTTACTCTTTGCAATCCCATGGGACTGCAGCATGCCAAGCTTCCCTGTCCTTCACCATCTCCCAGAGTTTACTCAAACTCATGTCCATGACACCATCCAACGATCTCTTCCTCTGTCTCCCCCTTCTCCTCCTGCCCTCAATCTTTCCCAGCATCAGGCTCTTCAATCAGTCAGCTCTTTGCATGAGGTGGCCAAAATATTGGAGCTTCAGCTTCAGCATCAGTCCTTCCAAGGAATATTCAGGGTTGATTTCCTTTAGGATGGACTGGTTGGATCTCCTTGCAGTCTTTGAAAGGGACTTTCAAGAGTCTTCCCCAGCACCTCGGTTCAAAGGTTATCAATTCTTTTGGAGCTCAGCCTTCTTTGTGATGCAACTCTCACATCCGTACATGACTACTGGAAAAACCATAGCTTTGACTAGATGCACCTTTGTCAGCAAAGGGATGCCTCTGCTTTTGAATATGCTAGGTTTGTCATAGCTTTTCTTCCAAGGAGTAAGCATCTTTTAATCTCATGGCTGCAGTCACCACCTGCAGTGATTTGGAGTCCAAGAAAATGAAGTCTGTCACTGTTACCGCTTTTTCTCCATCTGTTTGCTATGAAGTGATGGGTCTGAACGCTATGATCTTAGTTTTCTGAATGTTGAGTTTTAAGCTAGGTTTTCACTCTCTTCTCTCACTCTCACTGAGAGACTCTTTAGTTCCTCTTCGCTTTCTGCCATTAGAATGGTGTCATCTGCGTATCTGAGATTGTTGATATTTCTCCCCGCAATCTTGATTCCAGCTTGTGATTCATCCAGCCCTACATTTCACATGATGTACTCTGCATAAAAGCTAAATAAGCAGGATGACAAAAATAAAGCCTTGGCATACTTCTTTCCCCATTTTGAGCCGGTCTGTTGTTCCGTGTCCTTATGTCCTACACTTATGTAGCTGTAAAGGCCAGGGCCAGCTGCCCATCCTGTGTTGAGGGTGGGGAAGGGGAGGACGGCAGCAGGAGGGCTTGGGTGCCTTGTGTCTGTGAATGCAATTACCCAAAGAGCAAAGCCTCAGCAGTTAAATCTGCAGGAGGTCTGCAGCAGCCATGTTGGCCATTGGTTTCTTTAGCAATGAAAGCTATTGGGCTCCTCTGCAGAGCAGGCCACTAAGAAACACGGTCACTCCCACTACGCAGCTCATGGGAGTCCCTCTTCTTCTTCCTAGTGGTTTCTATTCATCTCAGTTTTGCTGGTCTCTGGGTGAAACCAAAGCTGGTCCTTTGTGCATTACCCAAAGAAGCTAGGAAAGCTGATGGCTCACACCACTCCTTTTCCAGCGAGGGAAACATTCCTGCTAGGAATGACAGGATGACACATACAGAATGAAACCATCTTCCTTCTCCTCTTGAGCTGTTATTCTCAGGTTTGTGTTTCTTTTTTTTTGGTTCCACTGTGTTACTGAAGTTTTTAAGTGGACTCCAGAGTGCTCCGAGGGCTACTTCTATTCATGGATAGCTGTTTAATTGTTCATCTTTGCTGAGTGATGGAGGTTGGCATCACCTAACACGTCTACTTAGTGACTTCACTCAGGAGTTTTAAAAGCTTGAATTAGTTGCTCCGACTTAAGAATCAGAGAGTTCCACATAAATGGACAGATTTCAAGATTCTCTCAGAGCATCAGAAAGGCTGGCACTTCCTGTTTCCCATCAGCTTAGCCGGCAGTGGCCAGAGGTTCCCTCTAGGGTTCTCCCCTTGAGCCTCCAGAGGGAATACAGCCCTGCTAATAACTACTTTGGCCTCCAGACGTGAGAGAAGACATTTCTCTTGTCTTCAGTAATTTCCAGCAGCTGCAGGAAGCTAATACAGGGCCCCGGTGGGCAGAGGGGCGAGGTGTGGCCATTCTCTGAGGGCCACAGGATGGGGTGCAGGCGTTGCAGACCCCTGAGGACACACGTTTGAGGCATCCTGGACTCCTGGGGAAGGGGTCTAGGGCAAACAGAAAGGGCAAGAAGAATGAGAGCCAGACTGGGACACCAAGGTCACCTGTCTGTGTGAAGAGAGAGGAGAAGAGAGACCCATTGGAACCCTGCAGGCCCCCACACTCTGACTCATCCCTGAGTCCTCGGGCCCTTCCAGGTTTGGAGAGGGTGAGCAAATATCTGTGAGATAAGTGAGTAAGTGACCCCAAAACAGCAGGACATGTCTCTGAGAGAAAGACAGATGACGGGGCGAGGATGCTGCGGGCCATTCCCTTGTACCGGCATGTGGTTAATAGTGCTCACACCAGCAAACCTGCCATGCTGCCATGGACTCTTCCCATGTCTGCAGTCTGGGGGCACACTGGTGTCTCGAGCCTATCTCACTGATGGAACCCAAGGACACGTGGCAGGGTGGCAGTGGGTGAGTGGTCTGGGAGTTTGGTGTCCTGAGTTCCCAGCACCATTTCTGTCTGACCAGGCGGCCTCAGCCCAGGTGTCGGAGCTCCTGGGCTTTCGATATGGTTGCCTATAAAAGAGGGAGGGTTGTCCCTCCCCTCACGTGGTTGCTGCAGGTACACAGGCAACCTAGGAGGGACTCAGAATCAGGGCACACACAGGCAGCACTCTGCAACCCAAGTGCTATCATCTACCTGCTTGCTTTCAAAAGGAGAAGACCGAGACCGAGGGGCAGGAAGCTCTGCCAGGGACACCCCAGACCCCAGATGGAATGAATATCTCCTAGGTGGAGACCCAGGCCTATCCTGCCTTATTAAGGCATGGCATGGAGAAGATCCTCTGGAGTAGGAACTGGCAACCCACTCCAGTGTTCTTGCCAGAAAAATCTCATGGACAGAGGAGCTGGTGGGCTACAGTCCATAGGGTCACGAGGAACAGACACCACTGAGCCTGCATGCATGAACTGGGGCATTGGGGTCCAGCAGGGCAGCCCCCTTTTCTGGAGGGAAACTTGCACCCCAGAGTCACAGCTATCTGTGCCACAGGCCCAGCTTCCTGGGATCATTCTGGAGGGACCCAGTGTGACAATGACCCAGAACCTAGTCTGATGAGGAGCCAGTCTTCTCTGGCTTGAGAGACTCCAGGACTCTTTGGGGTCCCCCTGTCCACGGGGATCGGGTTCTCTTCCCTGGCCAGACTTTTCTAGTTAAAGGTCATGGGGCTGATGAATGGGCACTGGATCTGTTTGATGCTGACCTCTACCTTGCTGTTATCAGAAGCCAAGGTCCAAGTTGGCTAAGCTGCCTGGCAGGGACCCTCCAGAGTGCCATCTGAAGGGCACTGTAGCGCTCGGAGAGAAATCTGAAGTATGGTGCCAGTTTACGCAAGTGTCCTCACGTACCCAGAGACTTCTACACTGACAGTTCTCTCATGGAGAAGTTACATCCCTCACCAACATCAGCCCATCTCTGACAAGTCCTGACGAACAAATGCTGGGGTCACACTGATGTATAAGCTGGGCCTGCCCCAAGAGCAGCAGCTGACCACTCCGAGACTGGTGGATGACCACCGAGCCCAGCGGCTGATCACCCCTCAAGACCACCAGCCAAAGCGCTGCTTGGTAAAGCGCTCCCCGCAAGAGTGGGATTCCTTTCACTGCCTGCTTCTCAGACATTTTAGTATGTATGCCGGGAATAATCTGTCTGAAAAACTGCAAAGGAAAATTGACAAGAGAACAAGGTACAGAACGTGGGGTATGTTTTGCTGAGTCTTCTCCAGGACTTTGATTTTTTTCTGCTGCCAGTGGCAAATTTATCTGGTTTTACATGTAATTTTTATTAATAAGAATCAATTTCCTCTCCCCACTTAATAAATATTGAAGAAGTCTCTGAAGTACACTGATGTGAAGGGCATTCAATCAGGAGCCTGCCCAGGTCTGTCCAGCCTGATGTTACATGGAGGGGCTGGCTCTCCCCGGAAATCCACTCTGCTCTTGAACTTTGTGACTGTCGGCCTAACCTGGCCAGGAGGGAGGCTCACGGGAGGACCCTGTCCCTGACCCTCAGGGTCCACCACTGAGACCTGACAGGTCTTTGATCATCAAATCACTAGTTCTCAGATCTCAGTGAATTGTAAGACGCCTGTCCTTTTCCCTCCTTTCTCTAGGCCTTGTTCTTTTGCTGTTTGGTTTTTTACAAGTATGGCTTGTGGCATCTTAGCTCCCCGACCAGGGATTGAACCTGAGACTCAGCAATGAAAGTACCAAGTCCTCATAACTGGACCAGCAGGGAATTTCCTGCTGTTTGGTTTTGGATGAAGCAGTGACTAGAAATGGAAAGTAAAAGTTAAACATTTCTCAGAACCAAGAGGCTTGGCAGATACTCTCCGTCACTTTGAATTCTAAGCACTAGAAACACTGACCCTCTCGGGGTCACGGCCTCACAGGAAGGCCAGTCTATATCCTGCTTCCATGTGTGAGGCGCCCAGTCTGCAGTCCCCAGGGGCTCCCCCAGTGGAAGCCACAGGCCGCAACACACGCAGATTCCTGTGCGCGCGGGATAGGGCTCGGGGTTGTCCCTCAGCCTTGTCACTCTTGCAAGCTGCAGTGCCAGACCGCCATGTGTCTGTCAGGGTTGCAGCGGTGACGATCAAGAATAGAAAGAAAAAAAGAAGTTGGTCCCCAAACAGAAGGATCCAGACTACGATAGAGGACAAGACAAGCATGTGTCTGCAGCAGCTCAGAGATGCCCCCAACTTGACTTTGCTCTGAAGCATACACGCCTGTGTCTCAACGCACATGTCCACGCGTGCACACACTCTTGCCACCGGAACTCCCCCAAATGCTGGCATCTGATAAGCATCTGTCCTCCACCGTGCCTGTCAGCTCCTGCTCTGCCCCTTGCAGAATGTCACCTCCTGGAGGGATCTGCCTGCGGGTGCGCCAGCGGCAGAGTCCCTGCCTCCCCTGCGCTCTGCCTCACTTGGGGGACAAGCAGGCCTTGCCATGTGCCATCCAAATCCTCCTTCCTCTTGGGGAGCCATCCCTCCAGCTGGTGTACAATTTCTCTCCTTATAAACAATTAGAGAGGTGTTAAAGATCTGTGAGTATCAAACCGAGACTATCTTTGATTCGATCAGAAAGTTTAAAATAGAACCGCAAAGGGGAACAATTTCCTCACTAGGAATTGCATGCTTTTTAAAATATGAAAGAGCTTTCCCGGGCTGTAATTCATATATCATACAATTCATTCACTTACACCATACAACTCAACTACCACCACCATTTTAGAACATTTCAACATATCCCCCGAAGGAAACCCTATACACATTTGCAGCCAGTCCCCATTTTCTCCCAGTCTCCTCATTGACCCTGCTGCCATGCATTGAACCCCGCTGCTGCTGCTGCTGCTGCTGCTGCTGCTAAGTCGCTTCAGTCGTGTCCGACTCTGTGCGACCCCACAGACAGCAGCCCACCAGGCTCCGCCATCCCATCGGACCCTGGCGACCACTTAATCTACTTTTATTTCTCTATGGATGTGCTTATTCTGGACATTTTCATACACATCGAATCATACAGTATGTGACCTTTTGTGACCAGTTTCATTCGCCTAGTAAAACGTTTACAAGATTCCTAATATGTCAGCACCTAAGTTCATTTTATTGTCCAATAATACTCCATTTTACAGATGTTCCACGTTTTATTTACCCATTCACTGGTTGATGGACATTTGGATTGTTCCCACTTTTTTGGCTTTTATGAATAATGCTGCTTTGAACATTTATGCTCAAGCTTTTGTATAGACATATGATTTCATTTTTCTTGAGTACAGACCTAGCAGTGGAATCACTGGGCCATATGGCAACTTTATGCCAAATCAGCTGCACAATTTTACATTCCCACCAGCAGTGTATAAGGGTTCCAATTTCTCCACGTCCTCACCAACACTTACTGTCTACCTTTTTCCTTCTAGCCACCCCTCAGTGTATGGACTGACGTCCTGTTGTGACTGTGATTAGAATTTTCCTGATGACTAAGGAGTTAGGCATCTTTTCATGAGCTTATTGGACATTTGTTTCTCTTCTTTGGAGAAATGACTATTCGGTCTCATAGCTCATCTTTTAACTGGATTAATTTCATTTTTGAGTTTTATTCTAGATACAACTCCCTAATAGGTATATGATGTGCAAATATTTTCTATCATTCTGTAGGTTATCTTCTGACTTTCTTGATGGTGTTCTTTGAAGTTATAAAGGACATTCATAAAGTACACCGTATCTACTTTCTCTTTTATCATTTGTGCTCACAGTGTTAAATCTAAGGCTTTGCCTCAGTTCAGTTCAGTCCTTCAGTCGTGTCCGACTCTTTGCAACCCCATGAACTGCAGCACACCAGGCCTCCCTGTCCATCACCAACTCCCAGAGTCCACCCAAACCCATGTCCGTTGAGTCGGAGATGCCATCCAACCATCTCATCCTCTGTCGTCCCCTTCTCCTCCTGCCTCCAATCAATC
>SJYA01007296.1:0-18856 GCA_006410615.1 Neotragus moschatus
TTGTTCCATGTCCAGTTCTAACTGTTGCTTCCTGACCTGCATATAGGTTTCTCAAGAGGCAGGACAAGTCGTCTGGTGTTCCCATCTCTTTCAGAATTTTCCAGTTTATTGTGATCCATACAGTCAAAGGCATTGACATAACCAATAAAACAGAAATATATGTTTTTCTGGAGCTCTCTTGCTTTTTTGATGATCCAGAGGATGCTGGCAATTTGATCTCTGATTCTTCTGCTTTCTAAAACCAGCTTGGACATCTGGAAGTCATGATTCACATTTTGCTGAATAGAAAAAAAGGTAAAATTCAAAATATTACATATTAAGGACTTACAAATTCAAGACAAGAGTCAAGAAATGAAACATAGGAGAATAACATATACGTCCATGTATAGCTTTGTACATACATGCCTATCTGTCTATCATCTTGTTTACAACATGGTAGAAAGACTATATCGCAAGGCTGAGGAATGTAGCAAAATAATACATTGAGGGAAAGACATTGTACTGAAACTATAATTTAAAAAATATATATAAATTAAGTATCCAATGAGGAATTAGGAAAAGGAGAAAGTGAATAAATACTAAAAATAATAACAGATAATTTATAAAATGAGTGTAATTTTGTTTGACAAAAATAAAACAGAAAAAGCAGAGACTCCACAAAGTCAAAATTATTGTATGAAAACACTAATAATAAAATGAAAACAAATTAAAATCCGAAACCTTTGATTTGATTAATTAAGAGAAAAAGAAGACAAACAATATTATATTGTTTGTAAACACAAACAAAGGGAGATAGAGAAACCTTAAAATATAGTATAAACTTATACAGTTGCGCCAAAATGTGAAATCTTATACAAATTTACACTAAACAAAACTGTCAAACAAAATTAATTCAAGGATAAACTATCGTCTCATTATACCATTATTTGTTGTCAATGAAAGTAATTATTTTAATATTTTCCATTAACAAGATGTGAATAGAAGAGAAGCAAAAGCCGAAGAAGAAACGGAAAGATACACCCATTTGAATGCAGAGTCATAAAGAATAGCAAGGAGAGATAAGAAAGCCTTCCTCAGAAATTAATACAAAGACATAGAGGAAAACAATAGAATGAGGAAAACTAGAGATCTCTTCAAAAAGTATCATTGATGCTTTTGAAATGTGGTGTTGGAGAACAATCTTGAGAGTTCCTTGGACTGCAAGGAGACCCAACAAGTCGATCCTAAAGGACATCAGATCTGGGTGTCCATTGGAAGGACCGATGTTGAAGCTGAAACTCCAATATTTTGGCCACCTGATGCGAAAAGCTGACTCATTGGAAAAGACCCTGATGCTCAGAAAGACTGAGGGCAGGAGGAGAAGGGGACGACAGAAGATGAGATGGTTGGATGGCATCACAAACTCAATGGACATGAGTTTGGGAGGACTCTGGGAGTTGGTGATAGACAGGAAGGCCTAGCGTGCTGCAGTTCATGGGGTGTCAAAGAATTGGACACAACTGAGTGACTGAACTGAACTGAACTGAACTGAGAGATCCTTTCAAGGAAGTTAGAGATACAAAGGGAGCATTTCATGCAAATATGGGCACAATAAAGAACAGTAATTGTATGGCCTTAACAAAGGTAGATTTTAAGAACAGGTGGCAAGAATACACAGAACTAACTATACAAAAAGATCTTCACAACTGAGATAATCACGATGGTGTGATCACTTGCATAGAGCCACACATACTGGAAAATGAAGCCAAGTGGTCTTTAGGAAGCAACACTATGAATGAAGCTAGTGGAGGGGGTGGAATTCCAGTTGAGCTATTTAAAATCCTAAAATATGATGTTGTGAAAGTGCTGCACTCAACATGTCAGCAAATTTGGAAAACTCAGCAGTGGCCATAGACTTGAAAAGGTAAGTTTTCATTCCAAACTCAAAGAAAGACAATGCCAAAGAATGCTCAAACTATCAAAAAATTTCACTCCTCTACTTTAGGCTAGTAAATCAGTTCAGTTCAAATCAGTTCAGTCACTCAGTCGTGTTTGAATCTTTGCTACTCCATGAATCACAGCATGAAAGTCCTATCTGTCCATCACCAATTCCTGGGGTTTACTCAAACTCATATCCATCGACTCAGTGATGCCATCCAGCCATCTCGTCTTCTGACATCCCTTACTCCTCCTGCCCCCAATCCCCCCCAGCATCAAAGTCTTGTTCAATGAGTCACACGTCCCATAAGGTGGCCAAAGTATTGTAGTTTCAGCTTTAGCATCACTCCTTCCAATAAACCCCCAGGACTGATCTCCTTTATGACTGACTGGTTGGCTCTCCTTGAAGTCCAAGGGACTCTCAAGAGTCTTCTCCAACACCACAGTTCAAAAGCATTAATTCTTTGGCGTTCAGCTTTCTTCACAATGCAACACTCACATCCATTCATGACCACTGGAAAAACCATCGCCTTGACTAGATGGACCTTTGTTGGCAAAGTAATGCCTCTGCTTTTCAATATGCTATCTAGGTTGATCATAAATTTCCTAACAAGGAGTAAGTGTCTTTTAATTTCATGGCTGCACTCACCATCTGCAGTGATTTTGGAGCCCCCCCCCAAAATAAAGTCTGACACTGTTTCCACTGTTTCCCCATCTATTTGTCATGAAGTGATGGAATCAGATGCTATGATCTTAGTTTTCTGAATGTTGAGCTTTAGATCAACTTTTTCTTTTCTTTTTTTTTTTTTTTTAGTAATTCCTTTTTTTTAAATTTTAATTTTTAGTTTTTTTCATCTCCGGTGTACATGAGTTCCCAATCTTGAACCACCCCCCCGCCACCTCCCACTCCACATCAACTCTCTGGATCATCCCCTGCACCAGTCCCAAGCATCCTGTATCCTGAACCGAATATAGACCGACGATTCGTTTCCCACATGACAGCACACATGTTTCAGTGCCATTCTCCCAAACCTTCCCCCCCTCTCCCTCTCCCTCAAAGTCCAAAAGTCCATTCCATGCATCTGTGTCTATTTTGCTGTTTCATATACAAGGTTATCATCACCATGTTTCTAGATTCCATATATATGAGTTAGTATACTGTATTGGTGCTTTTCTTTCTGGCTTATTTCACTCAGTCTCCTCTTTCACTTTCATCAAGAGGCTCTTTAGTTCTTCTTCACTTTCTTCCATAGGGTGCTGTCATCTGCATATCTGAGGTTATTGATATTTCCCAGCAATTTTGATTCCAGCTTGTGCTTCCTCCAGCCTGGTGTTTCTCATGATGAAGTCTGTATATAAATTAAACAAGCAGGGTGATTATATGCAGCCTTGATTTATATTAGGTAGTTAAAAATCTCATAGTAAATGATATGAGACAGTTTTTACTGAGACAGTTTTCAGGTAAGAGACATGGAATAGTTGACAATCAGTAATTCAAACAAAAAGAAAACAATGAAAATAAAACTTAGAGGAGGATTGATCTTTGACTTTAAGAAAAAAAGGAAAGACCAAGCCTTTAGCATGCATCAGGTAGTGAGAAAAACAATAAGAAAAATAAAAAGCTTAGTATTTTCTAAAAAAAGTTTAAATAAACTTTAAACAAAGTTTTTTAAGTTTAAATAGATACTTAATATTTATTTAAAAAATAAAATCCCACAGTCTTCCAAATGATGCCTCTTTTAAGTTCAGTTCGGTTGCTCAGTCATATCCGACTCTTGGCAACCCCATGAATTGCAGCATGCCAGGCCTTCCTGTCCATCACCAGCTCCTAGAATTCACCCAAACTCATGTCCATAAAATCGGTGGTGTCATCCAGCGATCTCATCCTCTGTTGTCCCCTTCTCCTCCTGACCCCAATCCCTCCCAGCATCAGAGTCTTTTCCAATGAGTCAACTCTTCACTTAGTTGGCCAAAATATTGGAGTTTCAGCTTTAGCATCAGTCTTTCCAATGAACACCCAGGACTGATCTCTTTGGAACGGACTGGTTGGATCTTGCAGTCCAAGGGACTCTCAAGAGTCTTCTCCAAAACCACATTTTAAAAGCATCAATTCTTTGGAGCTCAGCTTTCTTCACAGTCCAACTCTCACATCCATACATGACTACTGGAAAACCATAGCTTTGACTAGACAGATATTTGTTGGCAAAGTAATGTCTCTGCTTTTCAATATACTATCTAAGTTGGTCATAATTTTCCTAATAAGGAGTAAGCGTCTTTTAATTTCATGGCTTCTATCACAATTGACAGTGATTTTGGAGCCTAAGGTCTATTAAAGCTACATATGCCTAAAAAGCTCTGAATTCAGGTCCCAGTTGCTGTCACAAAGGAGTGGACAGAACTCCCACCCCCGCCCTTTTTTTATATAATGAAAGTGCCTTAGCAGGGTTGCAGCTGTCACCACTACAGGGAGCTGGTTTACAGATGTTTTCCACTGAGCGTCACAATAAAGAGATCCTTGTGCTACGAAAAAAAAATAAATAAATAAAAAATAAAGTCTGACACTGTTTCCACTGTTTCCCCATCTATTTGTCATGAAGTGATGGGACCAGATGCCGTGATGTTAGTTTTCTGAATGTTGAGTTTTAAGCCAACTTTTTCACTCTGCTGTTTCACTTTCATCAAGAGGCTTTTTAGTTCCTCTTCACTTTCTGCCATTAGAGTAGTGTCATCTGCTTATCTCAGGTTATTAATATTTCTCCCGGGAAACTTGATTCCAGCTTGTGCTTCCTCCAGCCCAGTGTTTCTCATGATGTACTCTGCATTTAAATTAAATAAGTAGGGTGACAATATGCAGCCTTGATTTATATTAGGTAGTTGAAAAACTCATAACAAATGATATGAGACAGTTTTTACTGAGAAAGTTTGCAGGTAATAGGCATGGAATAGTTGACAATCAGCAACTCAGACAAAAAGAAAAGAATGAAAACAAAACTTAAGGGAGGACAGAGCTTTGACCTTCAGAAAAAAAATGAAAGACCATGTCTTTGGCATGCATCAGGTAGTAAGAGAAACAAGAAAAATAAAACACTTAATATGCTTTAAACTTATTTAAATAAGTTTAAATAAACTTTAAACTTAAAAGTGTTTAAGTTTAAATAAAAACAATATTTATTTAAAAAATAAAATCCCATAATCTGCCTAATGATGCATAGAAAATTATAAATATTGCTATCCAAGAAATGAGGCATTATTAAAAGATGAATCTAAGTATTGAAAAGGCACCATTATTTTTTTAAGCCAACTAATTGTCTAATATAAATTCTTAGTAATAGCCGAAGTGGTGGTGTTATTCAGTTGCTAAGTCTGTCCTACTGTTTGGGAACCCATGGACTGCAGAACAACAGGCTCCCCTGTTCTTCACTAGCTCCTGAAGTTTGCTCAAATTCGTGTTCATTGAGTCAGTGATGCTATCTAACCACGTCATCCTCTGCCACCCCCTTCTCCTTTTGCCTTCAGTCTAGCTCAGCATCAGGGTCTTTTCCAATGAGTTGGCTTTTCCCATCAGGAGGCCATTGCAGTTAGCTTCAGCATTGGTCCTTCTGGTAATATTCAGGGTTGATTTCCTTTAAGATTGACTGGTTTGATCTCATTGCAATCCAAGGAACTCTCAAGAGTCTTCTTTAGGATCACATATATCAAGATTGTTTTTCAGCATACTTCAGTGAAGAATAAAATCATGACTAATATCATAAGATTGGAAAGAAAATCTTCAGAGATCAATTTTTTTTTAAAAAAAAGTGCAAATATTTAGGGAGATAGGTTAGTTCTATCTTATTCTAAAGCTTTTATCCAAATAAATGACCACACAAGGAACTACAAATCTTATGCAAATGCTAAATGAGAGATGAACATACAAGATGAGACAAGAATTAAGCAGCATGCTAAGGGACAATGAGCAAAGTACAAAACAAAATCACAGTAAAAATAATGAACATTAGTGTAAGCAATTAGGACATTCACTTGTATCCAACTAGCTCTCAGTAAAATAAAGAAAAACATCTCCCTTGTGAGGTGGCTGACTTTCAGATAGATTTGGGTCTGAGTATTATATTCTTTATATGGTCTACAGAGATAGAAACAAACAAACAATTAAATCATCTCTTCATTTTAACTGTCACAGGCACATGTCAAAGGCAAAAGCAACCTGCGCTAGAAGAAAATACATTCAGATTTAAATAATGATAATTTCTACTGAATATGCAATCAAGTATTAGACATCACAAAATATAAATCCATACAAGTTTTTTTTTAGTACGAATAGACAAAACATTCACACAATAATATCAGACTTGAGATTTTGAATACAAATAAAGATGCATCATAGATTCTCTTACACTATAGTTACTTTAAGGAATTAAAACTAGTTAAGAATCACAAGACCACAAAATGTATTCAGACACGTGTGAAAATGATGAAAAGGAACTTTACCAAATTCATATAATAATTTGTCAATAATGAGAGCATTTTAGGTCAAAATTAGCAGGGTTAAGTTACAAATTTTACACAGCTGAATAAAAAATGCAACACTGAGAAATAAATAGATGAAAAGTATGAAGAGGTAAGGATGTATGAAAAGTATAAGAGATGGACTAAAACAAGTATTAAAAAAATTTCCAGGAGGAAGATAGAGAATAATAATTTTTAAGAAATTATTTTTAAAGAATAAACACATTATCATATCAGTTCAGTTGAGTTCAGTTCAATCGCTCAGGCATGTCTGACTTTTTGTGACCCCACGAACTTCAGCACGCCAGGCATCCCTGCCCACCACCAACTCCTGGGGTTAAACGTGACTACTGGGAAAACCATAGACTTGACTAGATGGACCTTTGTTGGCAAAGTAATGTCTCTGCTTTTTAATATGCTGTCTAGTCCGGTCATAAATTTCCTTCTAAGAAGTAAACGTCTTTTAATTTCATGTCTGTAGCCCCACTATCTGCAGTGATTCTGGAGCCCAAAAACGTAAACTCTGCCACTGTTTCCATTATTTCTCCATCTACTTGCCATGAATTGATGGAACTGAATGCCATGATCTTAGTTTTGTGAATGCAATTTTAAGCCAACTTTTTCACTCTCCTGTTTCACTTTCATCAAAGGCTTTTTAGTTTTTCTTCACTTTCTGCAGCAGGGGTGGTATCATCTGCATATCTGAGGTTATTGGTATTTCTTCTGGCAATCTTGATTCCAGCTTGTGCTTCTTCCAGCCCCGCGTTTCTCATGACATACTCTGCATATAAGTTAAATAAGTTAAATACAGCCTTGATGTACTCCTATTCCTATTTGAAACCAGTCTGTTGTTCCATGTCCATTTCTAACTGTTGCTTCCTAACCTACATACAGATTTCTCAAGAGGCAGGTCAGGTGGCCTGGTATTCCCATCTCTTAAAGAATTTTCCAAAGCTCTTTGTGGTCCACAGAGTCACATGCTTTGGACTAGTTGCTAAAGCAGTAATAGTTGTTTTTCTGGACCTCTCTTGCTTTTTCAATGACCCAGTGGATGTTGGCAATTTGATCAGTGGTTCCTCTGCCTTTTGTAAATCCAGTTTGAACATCTGGAAGTACATGGTTCACATGTTGTTGAAGCCTGGCTTCGAGAATTTTGAGCATTTCTTTACTGGTCTGTGAGATGAGTGCAATTGTGTGGGAGGCCGAACATTCTTTAACATTGCCTTTCTTTGGAATTGGAATGAAAACTGACATTTTCAAGTCCTGTGGCCACTGCTGAGTTTTCCAAATTTGCTGGCATATTGAGTGCAGCACTTTCACAGTATCATCTTTCAGGATTTTCAATAGTTCAACTGGAATTCCATTACCTCCACTAGCTTTGTTCACAGTGATGCTTTCTAAGGCCCGCTTGACTTCACATTCCAGGATGTCTGGCTCTAGGTGAGTGATCACACCATTGTGATTATCTGGATGGTAAAGATCTTTCTTGTACAGTTCTTCTGTGTATTCTTGCCACCTCTTCTTAGTATCTTCTGTTTTTGTTAGGCCCATGCCATTTCTGTCCAAGCCCATTTTTGCATGAAATGTTTCCTTGGTACCTCTAATTTTCTTGGAGAGATCTCTAGTCTTTCCCATTCTGTTCTTTTCCTCTATTTATTTGCATTGATCACTGAGGAAGGCTTCCTTATTTCTCCTTACTATTCTTTGGAACTCTGCTTTCAGATGCTTTTATCTTTCCTTTTCTCCTTTGCTTTTCACTTCTCTTCTTTTCACAGCTATTTGTAAGGCCTCCCAAGGCAGCTATTTTGCTTTTTTTGTATTTCTTTTCCATAGGGATGGTCTTGATCCCTGTCTTCTGTACAATGTCATGATGTTCAGTCCATAGTTCATCAGGTACTATATCTATCAGTTCTAGTCCCTTAAATCTATTTCTCACTTCCAGCATATAATCATAAGGGATATCATTTAAGTCCTACCTGAATGGTCTAGTGGTTTTCCCTACTTTCTTCAATTTAAGTCTGAATTTGGCAATAACGTGTTCATGATCTGATCCAGGGTCTGTTCCCGGTCTTGTTTTTGCTGACTGTTTAGAGCTTCTCCAGTTTTGGCTGCATAATATAATCAATCTGATTTTGGTGTTGATCATCTGATAATGTCCATGTGTAGAGTCTTCTCTTGTGTTGTTGGAAGAGCGCATTTGCTATGACCAGTGTGTTCTTGTCGCAAAACTGTATTATTCTTTGCCCTGCTTCATTCTGCATTCCAAGGCCAAATTTGCCTGGTACTCCAGGTGTTTCTTGACTTCCTAGTTTTGCATTCCAGTCCCCTATAATGAAAAGGACAACTCTTTTGGGTATTAGTTCTAAAAGGTCTTGGACATATTCATAGGACCATTCAACCTCAACTTCAGCTTCTTCAGTGTTACTGGTTGGGGCATAGTCTTCGATTACTGTGATGTTGAATGGTTTGCCTTGGAAATGAACCGAGGTCATTATGTTGTTTTTGAGACTGCATCCAAGTACTGAATTTCAGACTCTTTTGTTGACCATGATGGCTACTCCATTTCTTCTAAGGGACTCCTAGTCATCTGAGTTAAATTCACCCATTCCAGTCCCTTTTAGTTTGCTGATTCCTGAAATATTGATGTTCACTATTGCCATCTCTTGTTTGACCACTTCTAATTTGCCTTGATTCATGGACCTAACATTCCAGGTTCGTAATTCTCAATTTTTTCCAAGCCAGGCTTCAATGATACATGAACTGTGAACTTCCAGATGTTTGAGCTGGATTTAGAAAACACAGAGGACCAGAGATCCAGTTGCAACATCCACTGGATCATTGAAAAAGCAAGAGAGTTCCAGAAAAACATCTACTTCTGCCTTAGTGAATATGCCAAAAGTTTTGACTGTGTGGACCACAAGAAGCTCTGGAAAATTCTGAAAGTTTTGGGAATATCAGAACTCCTGACCTGCCTCTTGAGAAATCTGTATGCAGTTCAGGAAGCTACAGTTAGAAATGGACATGGTACAGCAGATTATTTTCAAATAGGGAAAGGAATATGTCAAGGGTGTATATTTTCACCCTGTCTATTTAAAAAATAGAAGAGTACATCATGAGTAATGCTGGGCTGCATGAAGCACCAGCTGGAATCAAGTTTGCTGGGAGAAATATCAATAACCTCAGATATACAGATGATACCACCTTTACGGCAGAAAGTGAAGAATAGCTAAGGAGCCTCTTAATGATAGTTAAAGAGGAGAGTGAAAAAGTTGGCTCAAAACTCAACATTAAGAAAACTTAGATCATTGCATCTAGCCCCATCACTTTATGGCAAATAGATGGGAAAGAGTGAAAACAGTGACAGACTTTATTTTGGTGGCCCCACCATCACTGCAGATGGTGACTGCAGCCATGAAATTAAAAAATGCTGGCTTCTTGGAAGAAAGCTTATGACTAACCTAGATAGCATCTTAAAAAGCAGAGACATTACTTTGGCAACAAAGATCCATCTAGCCAAGGTTATGGTTTTTCCAGTAGTCATGTGTGGATGTGAGAGTTGGACTATAAAGAAAGCTGAGTGCCAAAGAATTGATGCTTTTGAACTGTCATTCTGGAGAAGACACTTGAGATTTCCTTGGACTTCAAGGAGATCCAATCAGTCCATCTTAAAGAAAGTCAGTCCTGGGTGTTCTTTGGAAAGACTGAAGCCAAAGCGGAAGCTCCAATACTTTGGCTACTTGATATGAAGAAGAACTGACTCATTGGAAAAGACACTGATGCTGGGAAAGACTGAAGGCAGAAGGATGTGATGGTGGAATCGCATCACTGATCAACGGACATGAGTCTGAGTAAACTGGAGTTCACAATGGACAGGGAGGCCTGGCATGCTGCAGTCCATGGGGTCACAGAGTCAGACATGACTGAGAGACTGAACTGAGCTGAACTGAAATTTACAGCATTTTATAGGTATGTTTCACCAAAATTTTTAAAAGTGTATTTTTTTTCTTATCCAAATTTTTTTTTTCTAGGCAATAGAATAAATGAAAAAATTCTATAGTCATTCTAAAAGTTTGTAACACCGGTACAAAAATCAGACAAGGAGAGGAAGAGAAAGGAAAATTACATGACTGTTTTATTCATGGTTTTGAAGCAAACCCCAAACGAACCAAATATTAAGAAACTCAATCCAATAAGATAAAAATAAGAATTCAAAAAGAGTTTAACATTTTGAAGATAATTTTTAAAATATTTATTTATTTATTGGCTTTTCTCAGTCTTTTTTGCTGTGTGGACTTTCCTGTAGCTGCAGAGTGCTGGAGAAAATCTCTAATTGCAGTAGACAGGTTTCTCATTGCAATGGCTTCTCTTTTTTGCAGATCTCCGTGTGTATAGGCTTCTTGTAGTTGTGGCACATAGCATAGACTCAGTAGTTGTGAAGCATAGGCTTAGTTGCTCCTGTGGGATCTTCCTGAATCAGGGCTAATTCGACACTACCAAGTGGATTCCTTACCACTGAGCCACGAGGGAAGCCCTGAAGATAAATTTTTAAATTAACTCTTACAGATTAAAAGAACTATGTTATCTTCTTAACAGAATCAGAAAAAAACAAGTTTATTATAAATGCTGGGAAGAAAACAAATCTCAATGAATAAAGCTAAAGAGAATTTGTACACTCTGTTAGATCATATCTCCTTAAAACCAGTAAACAAACAAAAAAATGAACAAAAGAACTCTACAATAAACATTTCAAATCAGGGAAAGTTGGATACATTCACTTTTAAAATTAGCATGCAATTGGGTCAATTTTAGAATCAACAATTAGAACAAATACTAATCTCTGTGTCATTCACATTGAGAGCTCATGCTATTTCCTTTTGACGAACGATTTTTTTAAAAGGCAAGAAAAACACAGAGATGAAAGACTAGCTTAAAATGAATATTGGTAATTTTTAATGGCTGCCTATTTGACCCTGTTTTAATTTTTTTACATTTTAAATTTTTTAGTGTAAATCAAATAATTTATGTTAACATTTGCCCTGCTATTTTACTGTTTCTTATTCCTATACTGTGAACTCAGCTACACCATTTGAGATTGAAATACAGTATTTCTAACTAACATATGAGCAACTAGCTAGCAATTATGCCCTCCTCCCCCCGTTCATATGTATTTTCAGTTTAAATTATTATTAAACTCATCATGGAGGCATTCGAACTAACGGTTTGTATAAATTTTTGTACTAAGTAGTTTCCCTTGCTTTTCATGATTGAAAATTTGAACTAAATTGAAAGAATATTTAGTGAAATAGTTTTTACCCCCTTCCCTTAGTCTTCTGACTGGACTCTTTATCAATAAACAGTATTGAAGGAATGATGAAATTGAAAGGAAAATAAAAGCAACACTGTTATACTCTTTTGGGAATGCATTTAGAAAATGCTGAATTTTTTTTCTTGTTTCCTACCTTTATGTTAGAAAATGGAATGTTAGATGTCAGATAAGCAGCTATTTGTAAAGAAGCAGGTCAATGAGAAATAAAAGTAGCTTATTTCTTTATAGTTCTTCTCAAGTGCACTAATTCTCATTAACTACTTTCTAGGAGGACTAATCTTATAGGTATTTTGAAACACAGTTAAATATAATTTATAGTTTAAATATCATGGCTGAATACTATACTAATGTCTATACTAAAACCAATTTCTTCTAGGAATATCCTAAAAAATTCTCAAAGTCTTTATAAAAATTTTAATATATGTGTGTGCCTATCCAGAAATATGAAATAAAAATCTTGACAATTGACCTCAAATCATAAGTATTGTCTTCCTGGAAATAAAAATCTTATCAGGTAAAATGACATTTTATAGATTAAATTTTCTAATGCTTTTAATTCTTCCAGGTAATGTTAGCAGATATGACAGTTGGAGAGCTTAAACAGTTTATTCTATATGTTCTATATACCAAAAGCCTCCAGGGAGTTTTTTTTTTTTTCTTTGTTCCTGAGAAATCAAGCCTAGGAATTCTAAAAAATTTGGAATGGCTTCCTGAAATATATCAAATTCCATATACATATAAGAGATTGAGTTTTCCAAATAAGTTCTAAGAATAATGTATTTCAGATGCACTCCAAATGTTACTAGAGATATATAGAGTACTGACATTATTGCAATGACTTTTCTATATTATAGCTCTCATTTAAATCTTTAAAATGTCCATGGTCCTACAAAATCAAAATAATCTTCTGAAAAGGCAATTCTCAAAAATCCAGAATAACTTAAAGAATTTGCAGTCATAAACACTATAATGGATTGAAAGGAAAAGGCCTTGAAATATTTTAGGATAGTCCTAGAATAAACCAATATATTTCACTTAGGCTCTTCTATGCTTTTTTCACAGGAACACATAGATGAGCCTGAGTCAGAGGGCATTTTTGTGCTTCAGTTCAGTTCAGTCACTCAGTCGTGTCTGACTCTTTGCGACCCCATGAATCAAAGCATGCCAGGCCTCCCTGTCCATCACCAACTCTCGGAGTTCACTCAGACTCACACCCATCGAGTCAGTGATGCCATCCAACCATCTCATCTTCTGCCGTCCCCTTCTCCTCCTGTCCCCAATCCCTCCCAGCATCAGAGTCTTTTCCAATGTCTCAACTCTTCACATGAGGGGGCCAAAGTACTGGAGTTTCAGCTTTAGCATCATTCCTTCCAAAGAACACCCAGGGCTGATCTCCTTTACAACGGACTGATTGGATCTCCATGCAGTCCAAGGGACTCTCAAGAGTCTTCTCCAACACCACAGTTCAAAAGCATCAATTCTTTGGCACTCAGCTTTCTTCTACCTGGAGTTAAATATATTATTTATTTTTTACCACATTTACTTGCTAGCTAATTTCAATGGCCTTAAGTAGATAAAGTTTTAATACCCAGATTTAGAAAACTGTAAGAGCTGATGGATAGACTCAAAATCACTAAATTAGAAAAGAAAGAACAGCTCTGCAAGGTATTTTACAAGATCAGAATTATCATTAGAAACTGAAGAGATTAAAAGCCTGCATAGTATTTGACAATAGAATTGCCATCTATGTAAATATTTTAATCATTTTTTAATGAAAGGTTTCTAGTTCCATTGCTCCATGTCTATAGATTTCTGTTTTACTCTGAAGCATTACATAGTATGATTTATGAGTACGGATATTTACCAAAAAATTAGAAATTATATTAGAATACAAAGATGCAACTATAAGACAAAAATTCTACACTGCCTCTTCCCATTGTTAACCCTTAGCATCCTGTATATGTTAATTAACAGTTTCCTTCTTTTTCTGTATCGAGGAGAGGAGTATCAAGATTTGTTTGAAGAAATACAGGTGTTAAGTAACTACATTCTTGAAAAACCAAAAAGTATTTGTCAATGGTCCATAGATGTGAGGACAGAATGAGACAGAGAAAGAGCTAGAGGTAGAAAGAGAAAGAGAACAAAAGAGCGACAGAGACTAGGAGGAGAGATAAACTGGTTAATCAAGGGAAAGCAAGATGAAAATTCTGGAAATTTCACATTCTGTGAGACACACACAAAACAATACTGCTGAATTTAACCAAGTGAGGTTAAAGTTTCAGAAATGTGTATGCATCAGTTGCTGTCCCTAATAAGGGGGCATCAATCTTGTGGTAATGACTTTATAATTAGAAAAATATATATATTCAGGTGTGTGCTCAGTCATTCAGTTATGTCCAACTGTTTATGACCCCAGGGACTATAGTCTACCAATCTCCTCTGTCTATAGGATTTTCCAGGCAAGAAAGCTAGAGTGGGTTGCCATTTCCTACTTCATACATGCAAGTGTAGTAAACAGTAATTAGAATAAGTAGTAATTAGCCTCATCTAGTCTAATTTGACCCATCTTTAGAGAAAATATGTGAAGGAGTTTGTAAAGATTTGTGCCTAAGGCGTAAAGTGCTGAGCAAAAGAATTTCCATTATGTACCAAATAATTAAGTAAAAGAAGAAAAATTCCAAAAATGATAAATCTGATTTTTTTACCACTGATTTTCTTTAGGGTTATGCCAGGCCACTGTCTTAGTTGTTTTAGGGTGTGATATCAAATTAACATAGGCTTGGGACTCCAAGATACAGATTCAGGCAAATTCATTGTCTAGTAAGAGCTCTATCGTATTGAACAGATGACTGCCTTCTCCTTGTATCCTCATAAGGTGGATTGCAGAGAAAGCGTGCTTTCATTTCTTTTCTTATAAGGGCATTAATCCTACTCATGGGGGCACCTAGTCATTCATGAGGGGAACTAATCACCTCCTAAAGGCTATATCTCTTTAATACTATCACATGGGGATTAGGATTTCACTATGTGGATTTTGTGAAGGGCACAAATATCCAGGCCATAATACCACTGTGGTTGATTAGTTGCTCATTCTCGTCTGACTCTTTTGGGACCCCATGGACTATAGCCTGCCAGACACCACTGTCCATGGGATTTTCCAGACAGGAATACTGAAGTAAGTTGCTTTTTTCTTCTCCAGAGGATCTCCTTGACTGAGGGATCAAATCCTCAGCTTCTGTATTTTCAGGAAAGTTCTTTACTACTGAGCCACCAGGGAAGCCCCCACAATAGACATATTAAATAGTTTTATCCCTGTGGGTTACCCCTGAAGTCATTCTTGCACTGGAAGAAGAGATGCAGGAAACTCTTCTGGTTTGGGATTGAAGAAAATAAGGGGTCAAATTTTGGAAAAATAACAGCTAATAAATTACTTTGTGCCAGTGAAAAGCTAATAACTTTACTTAGTTAAACCTCTTTATGAAATGTAACTGTAATCCTTCCAAGAGAAAATCATGGGTTTAAATTTACTAGCCAGAAATTTAAAGCAAAATGAGAGTTTGACGACCTTCTTGAGAAGAATTAAAGAGATTCCATCATCTGTAAGTGGAGACTAGATTCATCTGACTATCTACATAGGACTTAGTTGTAAAAGTGCCAGGATTTCTGAGCATGCTGCTTTTTATTATTTTTTTCAGCTTAATAAGGTTTCACATGGTACATTAAAGCTGCAAGAGGGGGAGAATGGGCCCTCATGCTTATGTGGGCTTACCCAGTGGCTCAGCAGTAAAGATTCTGCCTGCAATACAGGAGACCTGGGTTATGTTCCTGGAATGGGATGATCCTCTGTAGGAGGGCATGGCAACCCACTCTAGCACTCTTACCTAGAGAACCCCATGGACAGAGGAGCCTGGCAGGATGCAGTCCATAGGGTCACACAGAGATGGACATGACTAAAGTGACTAAGCAGCAACAGCAGCATGCTTAGTGTATGCAGGAGGAAAATGCCCGGGTTTGGTTCAAAGGGTAGGTTGATTAGGCATATGTGTGCAAATCATAAATGGTCTGCTGTTGTATTAAATCCCTAGTCATGGTGGTGGTTTAGTCACTAAGTCGTGTCTGACTCTTGCAACCCCATTCCAGGCTTCTCTGTCCTTGAGATTCTCCAGGAAAGAATACTGGAGTGGGTTGTCATTTCCTTCTCTAGGGGATCTTCCCAATCCAGAGATCAAACCCCATTCTCCTGCATTGCAGGTAGATATCCTTAAAAAAGAGTCTTAGAATAAGTTTTCCCAGAGGGCATGGTTATTTTCCCTTCAGCAAGTGGTACACCTGGTTATCTACATTAAGTGGAGAAACATTGGCCTTGTAAGCTCTGTCTTTGGCCAATACAAACTTTGTATTAGGTTCATTATTTCTTTAGTAAATATGTTGAAAAAAAATGATGATTTCTCTTGACCCCAAAGACATGAATTATTTTTCACTTCAGATTTAGCTAGTGTCACTCTTTAGTGTCCAACTAGTTACAAAGAGAAACCAAGGTGGCCAACTAGCTACTTGGTGGCAAGTTGACCACTAGGATCCTTTCTGACCTTGAAAGGAAAATACATTTATCTTGCTCAGAACTGACACACATTTGAAGAATTATTCTTGCCTGCCATACCCCAGCCAGCAACACCCACATTCAAGGATTCAAAGAATGCCCAATCTATTAAAACTAACATGAACCTTCTATGAGCTTGTTTCAAACCAAGTGAACCACAGTACAGAAATTATAATGCAGCAGTGAAGTTATGGTCACAGAATCCTCATTTAGTACAATATATTACATTTCTCAAAAACTTGAACAAATACTGTCTTGAAAATCTCATCCTGCAGTAGTGGGGCACTATTGTTTAGATTAATCAATAGGTATCAAAGTTTTATTCCTTTATCAGTACTATTAGTATTATCTGGGAATTTATAGGAAATAAACTCACAAGTCTCAACCCAAATCTACTGAAACAAAAATTCTTTCAGTTGAGCTCTGTAAACAGTTTTTTTTTTAACAAACTCTCCAGATGATTATGATGAATGCCCAATTTTTATATTAACTGCATGAAAACATCAACCGTTACACTGAACTGTGTTTCCAATCATTAGAGTAGATGGTCTGGGAACAAGGAACCCAAGTAAGATGGTAGGTGTAGGAAGAGGGGATTAGAGGGCAGGAACATTGAAACCATACTCACAGAAAACTAGTCAATCTAATCATACTAGGATCACAGCTTTGTCTAACTCAATGAAACTAAGCCATGCCCTGGTCGGGGCAACCCAAGACGGGTGGGTCATGGTGGAGAGGTCTGACAGAATGTAGCCCACTGGAGAATGAAATGGCAAACAACTTCAGTATTCTTGCCATGACAACCCCATGAACAGTATGAAAAGGCAAAATGATAGGATACTGGAAGAGGAATTCCCCAGGTCAATAGGTGCCCAATATGCTACTGGAGATCAATGGAGAAGTAACTCCAGAAAGAATGAAGAGATGGAGCCAAAGCAAAAACAATACACAGCTGTGGATATGACTGATGATAGAAGCAAGGTCCGAAGCTATAAAGAGCAATATTGCATAGGAACCTGGGATGCCAGGTCCATGAATCAAGGCAAATTGGAAGTGGTCAAACAAGAGATGGCAAGAGTGAACGTCGACATTCTAGGAATCAGCGAACTAAAATGGACTGGATTGGGTGAATTTAACTCAGATAACCATTATATCTACTACTGCGGACAGGAATCCCTCAGAAGAAATGGAGGAGCCATCATGGTCAACAAAAGAGTCTGAAATGCAGTACTTGGATGCAATCTCAAAAATGATAGAATGATCTCTGTTTGTTTCCAAGGCAAACCATTTAATATCATGGTAATCTAAGTCTATGCCTCAACCAGTAACGCTGAAGAAGCTGAAGTTGAATGGTTCTATGAAGCCCTACAAGACATTTTAGAACTGACACCCAAAAAAAGATGTCCTTTTCATTATAGGGGAATGGAATGCAAAAGTCAAGAAACACCTGGAGTAACAGACAAATTTGGCCTTGGAATGCAGAATGAAGCAGGGCAAAGACTAAAAGAGTTTTGCCAAGAAAATTCACTGGTCATAGCAAACACACTCTTCCAACAACACAAGAGAAGACTACACATGGACATCACCAGATGTGATGTCACTCTGCTTATTTAACTTATATACAAAATACATCATGAGAAATGCTGGACTGGGAGAAATACAAGCTGGAATCAACATTTCCAGGAGAAATATCAATAACCTCAGATATGCAGATGACACCACCCTTGTGGCAGAAAGTCAAGAAGAACTAAAAAGCCTCTTGATGAACATGAAAGAGGCGAGTGAAAAAGTTGACTTAAAGCTCAATATATAGAAAACAAAGATCATGGCGTCCAGTCCCATCACTTCATGGGAAATAGATGGGGAAACAGTGGAAACAGTGTCTGAGTTTATTTTTCTGGGCTCCAAAATCACTGCAGATGGTGACTGCAGCCATGAAATTAAAAGACACTTACTCCTTGGAAGAAAAGTTATGACCAAACTAGATAGCATATTCAAAAGCAGAGATATTACTTTGCTGACTAAGGTCCATCTAGTCAAGAGTATGGTTTTTCCTGTGATCATGTATTTCGGCAGTGCACTCAGAAGCTCTCGACTGAACTGCACCCTGTTCAGGCGCCACTTGCCAGGGTCCAGCCCCAGTGGATCCAGGGTAATTTGAAGGGGAGATGGAATTGGTGTCCTAGGAAAAAAACTTATTTAATTACAGATATATAGAAACGGATAGTGTAGTAGGAAATATTTGTGGAGAAAAAGAGGCTGAATAACTTGGTTTACATGCAATACCAATCACCACCTCCGTAGGCCATAGGCATCTTTACGTTCTCCCAAAGGAGAGGAGGCACTGAGGCCTCCCCGGTCCGATCTTAGAAGCCCAGGCAAAATTAACAGGCTTGGTGAGTATCCACGCCCTAGGTGGGAATTCAGCCAAGAAAATGGAGAACAAGAAAGAAATGACACAGGGGAATCAGTCTTTCCAGGAACTGATCTTTTTTTTTTTTTTTTTT
>SJYA01007297.1:0-18852 GCA_006410615.1 Neotragus moschatus
GACCTGCATACAGATTTCTCAAGAGGCAAGTCAGGTGGTCTGGTATTCCCATCTCTTGAAGAATTTTCCGCAGTTTATTGTGGTCCACATAGTCAAAGGCTTTGACTTAGTCAATAAAGAAGAAATAGATGCTTTTCTGGAACTCTCTTGCTTTCTCCATGATCCAGTGGATGTTGGCAATTTGATTGCTGGTTCCTCTGCCTTTTCTAAAACCAGCCTGAACATCTGGAAGCTCACGGTTCACGTATTGCTGAAGCCTGGCTTGGAGAATTTTGAGCGTTACTTTACTAGCGTGTGAGATGAGTGCCGTTGTGGGGTAGTTTGAGCATTCTTTGGCATTGCCTTTTACAGCAGCTCAAAGACAGTTTGTATCAGAAATACCTGGAGACTCCTAAGCACAGGTTCCTGAGCCCTTCTCAGCACTCCTGCTCCGTATTTAGGGGGGTGGTGTTATAAGCACCCTGGGTGATTTCTGAAGGGGCTCGGTTTTGAGACCCACTGTCCTTCTCGAAGCCGCTCTGTGAACCAGCAGCGTCTGCACCGCCTGGAACCTAGAGCTGCACTCGTCCTGGCTCTGCCGAAGCGGAAACTGGGGAGGTGGGGCTCAGCCCTTTGGCCGAAGTTTAGGAACCACCGTGCACGCTGCCACTTCAGTGTGCCAGAGCTGCTCTGTGCTCTCCGCTGAAGTCAACTGCGTGACCACTGGCAGGTCTCACAGAACAGAAGAACGCCTGTCGCCAAAGGGACCCAGGTGAACTGGGTTATAATCTTATTTTGCGCATCCGAGAACACTGAATATTCACCCACCCATCTATTCATTTAACATCTATCTAACAAGACATTTTTAAGATCCGAATATGTAGAGATTATCAGAGAAGGCAATGGCACCCCACTCCAGTGTTCTTGCCTGGAGAATTGCCGGCACGGGGGAGTCTGGTGGGCTGCCGTCTATGGGGTCGCAAAGGGTCAGACACGACGGAAGCGACTTAGCATCAGCAGCAGCATGTAGACATTATATAGTAATACCATTGGAGAAGGCAATGGCAACCCACTCCAGTACTCTTGCCTGGCAAATACCATGGACAGAGGAGCCTGGTAGGCTGCAGTCCATGGGGTCGCTGGGAGTCAGACACGACTGAGCGACTTCACTTTCACTTTTCACTTTCCTGCATTGGAGAAGGAAATGGCAACCCACTCCAGTACTCTTGCCTGGAGAATCCCAGGGACAGGGGAGCCTGGTGGGCTGCCGTCTATGCGGTCACACAGAGTCGGACACGACTGAAGCAACTTAGCAGCAGTAGCGGCAGCAGTGATACCATTACACATTTTGACGAAGACCTCCAAAATATAAAAATTCCTTGGAAAATTCAGTTCCTCTTAATTACTCACCAATGGATTACACATAGTTCTTTGGAATTATGTAATGAAAAATGATGGTTTAATTCTAATTAAATTCAGCTGTTGACCCAATGGTGCTGCTGCTGCTGCTAAGTCACTTCAGTCGTGTCCGACTCTGTGCGACCCCATAGATGGCAGCCCACCAGGCTCCCCCATCCCTGGGATTCTCCAAGCAAGAACACTGGATTGGGTTGCTGTTTCCTTCTCCAATGCATAAAAGTGAAAAGTGAAAGTGAACTTGCTCAGTCATGTCCCACTCTTAGCAACCCCATGGACTGCAGCTCACCAGGTTCCTCCATTCATGGGATTTTCCAGGCAAGAGTACTGGAGTGGGTTGCCATTGCCTTCTTCGACCCAATGGTGAGCCTAGCACTTTTAAAGATGCTGTGTTAATTAATACTTAAGGCATGATTAGTTTACTGTCAAGATTAAACAGGGACAGGATAATTTTTTAAAATCAAAACTCAGCCTAGGGCTCACTCATAGGTTTAGGTGGTCCCTGGCCTTAGGACAACTTCAACTGCTGTTCTTTTCAATGAATTTTATTAAGTAATGAGAAGGAACACTTCCGTCTTAAAACTAGCCTGAAGTTGTTCACGAGGGAATTTGCCTGGATTTTACTTTACGTTTTTATTGGGTTGGACAGAAATTTCATTTGGATTTTGCTGTAACACCCAAACAAATTTTTTGTGTGGTCCCATATTTTTCTAACTTGACTGCGATCTATAGTCAGCTTTTTCTCTTTTTTTCGTTTTACTTTGAATCCGTCGTAAGGTAGTACATCTGGAGAGGTGTTTAGTGATTTGTGGTTGTTCTTGTTCAGTCAGCAAGTCATGTCAGCTCTGTGACCTCATTTAGGGGTTAGCTCTTGCAAATTCACCTGTAGGTGATTCCATCCTATTCCACCCTAAGAGGCATATTGAAGTGTCTGGAAACACTTTAGTTTCCCTAACTGGAAGGTGCTACTGGCAGCTAGTGGGTAGAGGCCACAGACAGTGCTTAGCACCCTGCAGCCCGCACTGGACGCTCCCTCACGACAAAGCATTATCCAGTCAGAGTGTCACTAGGGAAAGAAACCCTGTTAGGAGAAACTCCAGGCCCTCAAGATTATGAAACCAAAAGACTCGTTCAGTATAGGACTCATGATTTCTACACTCTGTCCACAGTTTCCCAGTACATACTCAGGATTCTGCTAGCTTTTAAGAAAAATTATACAGATACTATCATACCATATAAAATTTTATTACAGTCACAAATCAAACAATTTAGCAAACTGAGATGTTTGCGTCTGGAATAGATTCTTTGGCATGTATGTTTACATGGGCTCCCCAGGCGGCTCAGTAATAAAGAATCTGCCTGTCAGTGCAGGAGATATAGGAGACTTAGGTTCAATCTCCGGGTTGGGACGATCTCCTGGAGGAGTAAATGGCAACCTATTCCAGTACTCTTGCCTGGGAAGTCCCATGGACAGAGGAGCCTGGTGGGCTGCAGTCCATGGGGTCACAAAGAGTTGGACATAACTGAGCGTGTGCGCGCACGCACAAACACACACACACACACACACACACACACAGGTTTACATAGTTTATTTCAGTTACATATCCTGCTTTTCTCATATGTTATATATTTTCCATTTTGCTGCAAGCTTCATACTGATTTTTCTGTGCTCTCATAATGTTTCTCTCAGTGAAAGAACGTACTTAACTTGTCTACCTCTTGAACACTTACCTTGCTTCCAATTTTTGCTGTTATGCATTGAATTTGCATACATATATCTTCTGCTACACTAAAATCTGTACTGGAATGCAGCAGAATTGGCTTCTGAGTCACCCAGAACTTAAAACCATCCCTTAGCTGAACATCCTACTTTCATATTAGTACATGTGCAAAACAGGTCAGTGGTAGAATTGGGGCTGTGTCTGAACTGTAGTGACATGTCTCATGAATGCTTTAGGAAATCTCAACCATCTGGATGCTCTTTGGGAGATAAACTGATTCTTCTGTTCATATTAAACTGTAGATAGGTTGTGGCATTCACTTTTGTTTGGGAATTTATTGTATAGTTATTACAGTTTGGGTGACTTCCTTGAAGATTTTGAGTATGGCAGAACTAATGTGAACTGTGAGTTCAGATACGTGGATGATTTGACTTCTCAAGTTGCTTTCTGTGGGTCTCATGCAATCATTTGTTGGAATTACTAAAGCAATGTTCTACAGTGCTGCTGCTGCTGTTGCTGCTAAGTTGCTTCAGTCGTGTCCGACTCTGTGCAACCCCATAGACGGCAGCCCACCAGACTTCCCCACCCCTGGGATTCTCCAGGCAAGAACACTGGAGTGGGTTGCCATTTCCTTCTCCAATGCATGAAAGTGAAAAGTGAAAGTGAAGTTGCTCAGTCGTGCCCGACTCTCAGCAACCCCATGGACTGCAACGTACCAGGCTCCTCTGTCTATGGATTTTCCAGGCAAGAATACTCGAGTGGGGTGCCATTGCCTTCTCCTAGCAACACTTTTTTCATCGGGACCCTTTGATAATGGAATAAAACGTGGATAGCTGAAGAAATAATTGGGTGATGTTAGTCCAGTACTCTTTCCTGGAAAATCCCATGGATGGAGGAGCCTGGTAGGCTGTAGTCCATGGTGTCGCTAAGAGTTGGACAC
This sequence comes from Neotragus moschatus, assembly GCA_006410615.1. Taxonomy (NCBI): domain Eukaryota; kingdom Metazoa; phylum Chordata; class Mammalia; order Artiodactyla; family Bovidae; genus Neotragus; species Neotragus moschatus. The sequence continues at coordinate 4,057 of SJYA01007297.1, forward strand.
CACTGAGCAACTTCAGTTTCAATTTTCACTTTTCACTTTCATGCATTGGAGAAGGAAATGGCAACCCACTCCAGTGTTCTTGCCTGGAGAATCCCAGGGATGGGGGAGCCTGGTGGGCTTCCATCTATGGGGTCGCATAGAGTCGGACACGACTGGAGTGACTTAGCAGCAGCAGCAGCAACAGCGGTGGCGATGGCGGAAGCAGTGGTAGCCCTTACCATTGGCATGTGTTAATCGCTCAGCCGTGTCCAACTCTTTGCGACCCCGTAGACTGTAGCCTTCCAGGCTCCACAGTCCGTGGAATTCTCCAGGCAAGAATACTGGACCGGGTAAGCTATTTCCTTCTTCAGGGTACCTTCCCAAACCAGAGATCAAACCAGTGTCTCCTGCATTGCAGGAAGATTCTTCCTGTCTGAGCCACCAGGGACACCAGGGCTTACTATAGGAAAGGACTCTGCCAAGCATTCAAGTGAATTTTCCTATGACTATTACTGCAGCAAATATGTATTTTGCTCCTGTTCTAAATTAAACCCTGTGCTAGTCTTAGAGAGATTAAAAAAAGAAAGATTCAGACAGAGGCCCTGTCTTAAAAGGAGACTATAATTTGATAGAGTATACTCTGTGTGTACAAAAAAATAAGTGCCTAATACAAGTCAGAAAACATTCAGCTCAAAAAAGTGCAGATGGAGTGCTTCGGGGACCAATATCGATTTCAGCATTGCCTACACTGTCTCACTTGATGGAACAATACGTTAGGGATAATAGTAGCTAATAATAGTAATACGTTACTGCTTATCTACTACATGCAACTACATACCAGGCACTGTGCTAAACTCTTTATAAATGAATACATGACTTCACTTCATCCTTACCTCCAAAATCTATTATTATTATTAATGACTATTCTATTTTACAGATGAGGACACGAATGCAAAGAACCACAAGCACAGATTGTAAGCAGCAGAGCCAGAATTCAAACCCATGCCCATTTCCACAAAAATGCTAACTCTTTTAAATTTTTTTTAATTGGAGGAAAATTGCTTTACAATGTTGCGTTGGTTTCTGCCGTCTAACAACTTGAATCAGCCACGATTACACATATGTCCTCTCCTTCTTGAGCCCGTTTCCCCTCCTCCCATTCCTCTCCTTCAGGTTGTCACAGGATGCCAGGCTAGGCTCCTTGTGTTATACAGCAGCTTCCCACTGTCTCTTTTACACGTGGTAGTATGTGTACGTCAATGCTGGTCTCTCAGTTCATCCCACCCTTCCCTTCCCCCTCTGTGTCCACAAGTCATTCTCCACTAAGTTCACCAGTACTGCTTTTCTAGATTCCATATATGTGTGTTAATATATGATACTTGCTTTTCTCTTTTTGACTCCATTCACTCTGTTTACACTCTGTATTCATCCACCTCTGTAGAACTGACTCAGTTTCACTCTTTTCGTGGCTGAATAGTATTCCGTTGTATATATGTACCACATCTTTTCTTATCTGTTCATCTGTAGATGGACAGCTAGGTTGCTTCCATGTCCTGGCTATTGTAAATAGTGCTGCAGTTTACATAGGAGTACATATGTCTTTTAGAGTTTTGGCTTTCTCAGGGTATGCGCCCAGGAGTGAGGTTGCTGTGTCACATGATGGATTTATTCCTGGTCTTTAAAGAAACTTCCACACTGTTCTCCACTAAGGTTATATCAGTTTCAGTTCAGTCCAGTCAGTTCAGTCGCTCAGTCGTGTCCGACTCTTTGTGACCCCATGAATCGATGGCTATCATGTTCTGGCTTCTCATCTAATGATTCAGGAAAGAATGTTGCTGGGTTTAAGGCTGAACAAGTTTTTAGCTGAATTTTGAGTCCTTCTGAGAGCAGGGATTGGTATCTGAGAATCAGATTGTCAGATAACCATAGCCCTTCCTTCAGTTCAGTCGCTCAGTCACGTCTGACTCTTTGCGATCCCATGAGTCACAGCACGCCAGGCCTCCCTGTCCATCACCAATTCCCGGAGTTCACTCAGACTCACGTCCACCGAGTCAGTGATGCCATCCAGCCATCTCATCCTCAGTCATCCCCTTCTTCTCCTGCCCCCAATCCCTCCCAGCATCAGAGTCTTTTCCAATGAGTCAACTCTTCGCATGAGGTGGCCAAAGTATTGGAGTTTCAGCTTCAGCATCATTCCTTCCAAAGAACACCCAGGGCTGATCTCCTTTAGAATGGACTGGTTGGATCTCCTTGCAGTCCAAGGGACTCTCAGGAGTCTTCTCCAACACCACAGTTCAAAAGCATCAGTTCTTTGGCGCTCAGCTTTCTTTACAGTCCAACTCTCACATCCATACATGACCACTGGAAAAACCATAGCCTTGACTAGATGGAACTTTGTTGGCAAAGTAATGTCTCTGCTTTTCAATATGCTATCTAGGTTGGTCATACCTTTTCTTTCCATTCCCACTAAGAGTATAGGAGGGTTCCCTTGTCTCCACATCTTCTCCAGCTTTTGTCTGTAGAGTTTTTGATAATGGTCATGCTGGCTGGGGTGAACTGATAGCTCATTTTAGTTTAATTTTTCATTTTTGTAATAAGCACTGGTTGAGCATTTTTCATGTATTTATTAGCCATGTGTATGTGTCCTTTGGAGAAATGTCTGCTTAAGTCTGCCTGTTGTTTTGCTAGGCTATTTGTTTTTCTGACATTGAGCTGTATGAGCTGCTTATATATTTTGGACAGTAATCCTTTGTTCAGCTGTTTCATCTGCAATTATTTTCTGCTGTTCTGAGGGTTGTCTTTTAATCTGTATAGTTTCCTTTGCTTTGAACTTTTAAAGCTCTGACCTTTCATTAGGTTACATTGTTTATCTTCGTTTTTATTTCCTTTATTCTAGGAGATGGGTCAAAGAGGATATTGGTGTAATTTATGTCCAAGAATGTACTGCCACTGTTTGGCTCTAAGATCTTTATAGTGTCTGGCCTGATATTAAAGTCTTTAATCCATTTTGAGTTTCTTTTTTTGTATGGTGCTAGAAAATGTTCTAGTTTCATTCTTTTACGTGTAGCTGTACAGTTTTCCTAGCACTGTTCATTGAAGAGATTGTCTTTTCTCCATTGTACATTCTTGCCTCCTTTGTCAAAGACAGGTTGCCCATAGATGTGCGGGTTTATTTCTCTGGGTTTTCTATCTGGTTCCATTGGTCTATATTTCTGTTTTTCTGCCAGTACCATACTTTCTTGATAACTGTGGCTTTGTAGTATAGTCTGAAGTCAGGAAAGTTGATTTCTCCAGCTCAGTTTTTCTTTCTGAAGATTGCTTTGACTGTTCAGATCTTTTGTGTTTCCGTATAAATTGTGAACTTTTTTGTTCTAGTTCTGGTGAAAAATGCCATTGGTAGTTTGATAAAGATTACATTGAATCTGTAGATTGCTTTGGGTAATATAGTCATTTTCAAAGTATTTATTCTTCCAATCCAAAAGCCTGGGATATCTCTCCATCTGTTTGCATTGTCTTTGATTTCTTTCATCAGTGACTCATAGTTTTCTGTATACAGGTCTTTTCTCTCTTTAGGTAGGTTTATTCCTAGGCATTTTATTTTTGTTGCAGTGGTGAATGGGATTGTTTCCTTAATTTCTCTTTCTGATTTTTCCTTGTTAGTGTATAGGAAAGCTAGGGATTTCCTAGACACTATTAATTCTATGTCCTGAAACTTTACTGTATTAATTTTATATCCTGCAACTTTACTGTGTTCTTGATTCGCTCTAGTAATTTTCTGGTGACATTTTTAGTGTTTTCTGTGTACAATATCTGCAAACAGTAAGAATTTTACTTCTTCTTTTGCAATCCGGATTCCTCTTATTTTTTTTTATTCTCTGATTACTGTGGCTAGGACTTCCAAAACTATGTTGAATAATAGTGGTGAGAGTGGGCACCCTTGTCTTGTTCCTGATCTCAGAAAAAAAATGCTTTCAGTTTTTCACCATTGAGAATAATGTTTGCTTTGAATTTGTCATATATGGCTTTTATTTTGTTGAGATATGTTCCTTCTATGCCTACTTTCTGGGAAGTTTTTTTTTTTTTAAATCATAAATGAGTATTGAATTTTGTTGAAAGCTTTCTCTACATCTATTGAGATGATCATGTGATTTTTATCTTTCAGTTTGTTAATATAGTGTATCACATTGATTGATTTGTGTATGTTGAAGAATTCTTGCATCCTTGGGATAGAGCCCACTTGGTCATGATGTATCATCTTTTTAATGTATTTTTGGACCCTGTTTCCTAGAATTTTGTTGAGAATTTTGGCATATGTATCCATCAGTGATACTAGTATGTGATTTTTTTGTGTGGTTTGTCTTATTTTGGTATCAGGATGATGGTGGATTAGTAGAATGAGTTTGGCAATTTTCCTTTCTCTGCAAGTTTCTGGAAGGGTTGAGCAAGATATGTGTTAGCTCTTCTCTAAACTTTTCATAGAGCTTGCCTGTGAAACCATCTGGCCCGAGGTTTTTGCTTGTTGGAAGATTTTTTACTACAGTTTTGATTTCTGTTCTTGTGACTGGTCTGTTCATATTTTCTGTTTCTTTCTGGTTCAGTCTTGAAAAGTTCTAATTTTCTAAAAATTTGTCCATTTATTCAAGGTTGTGCATTTTATTGGCACATAGCTGCTTGTAGTAAGCTCTTATGATACATTGTATTTCTGTGTTGTCTGTTGTAATTTTTTCTTTTTCATTTCTAATTTTGTTGGGTTGGCTCTTTTTCCCTTGATGAGTCTGGCTAATGATTTGTCTTTTTGTTTTTTTTAATCTTCTCAAAGAACATGCTTTTGGTTTTATTGATTTTTGCTATTGTCTCCTTCATTTCTTTTTCATTTATTTCTGCTGAGATCTGTATGATTCATTTTCTTCTACTAACGTTGGGGTTTTTATGTTCTTCTGTTTCTAATTGCTTCAGCTGAAAGGTTAAGTTGTTTGATGTTTCTCCTCTTTCTTGAGGTAGGTTTGTGTCGCTGTAAACTCCCTCTTAGCACTGCTTCTACTGCATCCCACGGGCTTTGAGATGACAGGTTTCCATTGTCATTCGTTTCTAGGTTTTTTTTTTTTTTTATTCCCTCTTTGTTTCTTTACTGAACTCTTGGTTATTCAGAATAAATAACTCTTGGTTATTTATTCTCCATATATTTGTATTTTTTTTCCTATAGTTGATACATAATCTTATAGCACCGTGGTCAGAAAAGATGCTTGTTACAAGATAAGTTTTTAAAAAAAAAATTACCAAAGCTTAATTTGAGACCCAAGATGGGATCTATCCTGGAGAATGTTCCATGTGAACTTGAGAAAAAATTGAAATCCACTGTTTTTGGATGAAGTGTCCTGAAGATATGAATTAGGTCCATCTGGTTCAATGTATTCTTTAAAGCTTGTCTTTCCTTACTAATTTTCTGTCTGGATGATCTGTCCATTGGTGTAAGTGGGGTGTTAAAGTCTCCTACTGTTACTGTTACTGTCAATTCCCTCTTTAATAGCTAGTGGTAGTAGTGCTGTGAGTTGCTCAGTCATGTCCAACTCTGTCTGACCCCAAAGACTGTAGCCCTTCAGTCTCCTCTGTCCATGGGATTCTCCAGGCAAGAGTACTGGAGTGGCTTGCCATTCCCTTCTCCAGAGGATCTTCCCGACCCGGGGATCGAACCTGGGTCTCCTGCATCACAGGCAGATTCTTTGCTGTCTGAACTACAGCAAACCATTAACATAATAAGAGACATTCCAGGTGATTTTCTTTCTATTCCATTTGTATTTTTCAATTTGCCACAATTGGTGGATAATACTATTAAAAAAAAAAAAAAAACTAACCAGTTTTCCGTGAAAACAGACTCTTCATGTGCTTCTACACGGGTATACATATGCACACATGTATACAATAACATAGCATATGTTTTATATATATATATATATATATGCTAAACTGAATAAGCCTTTCTAAAAATCTCTATCTTCTTAAAAATAAATACTTTTTTGCTGTCTGGATCAGTCATCACACAAGGCTTGATATGTAGGTCAACATATATATAAAGCCAAACACTAACTTTCCTGGCTGTGACCAACATGGAAAAATAACAGTTATTAGCATTTGCCTCATATATTGAGATACTCCTATGTTGTATGCGTCAGTTCAGTTCAGTTCAGTGGCTCAGTGGTGTCCGGCTCTTTGCGACCCCATGAATCGCAGCATGCCAGGCCTCCCTGTCCATCACCAACTCCCAGAGTTCACTCAGACTCATGCCCATCGAGTCAGTGATGCCATCCAGCCATCTCATCCTCGGTCGTCCCCTTCTCCTCCTGCCCCCAATCCCTCCCAGCATCAGAGTCTTTTCCAATGAGTCAACTCTTCGCATGAGGTGGCCAAAGTACTGGAGCTTCAGCTTTAGCATCATTCCTTTCAAAGAAATCCCAGGGTTGATGGGATTGGACTGGTTGGATCCCCTTGCAGTCCAAGGGACTCTCCAGAGTCTTCTCCATGTATATTTATATTTATTATACATCCTTCTTGAGTTGATGCCTTGATCATCATGTAGTGTCCTTTCTTGTCTCTTGTAATGATCTTTATTTTGAAGTCTATTTTATCTGATATGAATATTGTTATTCGCAGTTTCCTTTGATTTCCATTTGCATGGAATATCTTTTTCCAGGCCCTCACTTTCAGTCTGTATGTGTCCTTAGATCTGAAGTGGATCTCTTGTAGGCAGGAAATATAGGGGTCTTGTTTTTGTCTCCATTCACCCAATCTACATTTAAGGTGATTATTTTATGTGTGATTCTATTACCATTTACTTTCTTGTTTTGTGTTTGTTTTTGTGGGTCTTTTCTTTCTCTTGTGTTTGCTGTGTAGAGAAGTTCCTTTAGCATTTTTCCTCTAGCTGGTTTGGTGGTGCTGAATTCTCTTAACTTTTGCTTATCTGTTAGAGTAATCTTGGTTTTAGGGTTTTTTTTTTTTTTTTTTTTTTAATCACTTTAAGTATATCCTACCACTCCCTTCTGGCCTGCAAGTTCCTATTGCAAGGTCAGCTGTTAGCCTTATGGGGCTCCCCTTGTATGTTATTTGTTGCTTTTCCCTTGCTGCTTTTTAATATTTTTTCTTTGAGTTTAATTTTCATTAACATTATTATTATGTGTCTTGGTGTGTTTCACTTTGGATTTATCCTGTTTGGGACTCTCTAGGAGTCTAGACTTGAGTGGCTATTTCCTTTCCCATGTTAGGAAAGTTTTTGACTATAATCTCAAATATTTTCACATACCCTTTCTTTTTCTCTTCTTCTTCTGAGACGCCTATACTTTGAATGCTGGTGTGCTTAATGTTGTCCCATAGGTCTCTGAGACTGTCCTCATTTCTTTTCATTTTTTTCTTTATTCTCCTCTGTTTCAGTTATCTCCAGCATTCTGTCTTCCAGCTCACTTATCCATTCTTCTGTCTCAGTTATTTTGCTATTGGTTCCCTCTAGTGCATTTTTAAAAAATCTTAGTTGTTCATTGCTGATTGTCTATTCTTTATTTCTTCTAGGTCTTTATTAAACATTCCTTATATCTCCTCAATCTGTGCCTCCATTCTGTTTATCTGTGCCTGCATTTTATGTTCAAGGTTTTGGATCATCTTTGCTATCATTGCTCTGAGTTCTTTCTCAGGTCGACTGCCTATTTCCTCTTCATTTGTTTGGTCTTGTGGGTGTTTACCATGGGTCCTCACTTGCTGCATGTTTCTCTGTCTTTCCTTCCGTTTGATTTACTGTGCCAGGGGTCTCCTTTCTACAGGCTGCAAGGTTGTAGTTCCTCTTATTTGTTGAGCCTGCCCACCATGGGTGGGGCTGAACCAGTGCCTTATGAAGGTTTCCTGGTTGGGGGGACTTGTGCCTATGTTCTGGTGGTTGGACTTGGATCTTGTCCCTCTGAAGAGCAGTGCCATTTCCAGCAGTGTGTTTGGGGGGTGTCTATGGGCTTGGTATGGCTTTGGGCAGCCTGTCTGGTTATGGGCAGGTTTGGCATGTGGGACCTGGCACTGGAGCTTTCCAGCCTTTGCGAGGGGCTGGTATTAGTGTTGAGAGGGAAGCTTTTGGGAGAATTCTCACTGGCTAATGTTGCATGGGGTCAGAAGTTCTCTGGTGGTACAAAGTCCTGGACTGGGGTCTCCCATCTTGCAGGTTCAGGCCCACTCCTTACTGTAGCACCATGACTCCACAATCCACACAGCAGAAAGGACAAAACCCCAAGAAAAATGGTAAAAGTAACACTCAGCATCCAAGAACACCAAAGAAACTCACACACTTACAAAGAGAAGAGAAAAAAAAGAATAAAAACATGAATCAAAAAAGAAGACAGCAATCAAGCCTTAAGTGGTAATTAATACTATAAGCTAGACTAGCGAAAATACAAAATCAAAAGCATGGAAAAATGCAATACAACTAAAAAGTACTGTAAAAACAGAAAAAAAAAGAAATAATTTTATTTAGAAATGTTTTAAAAAGAAAAAATTGCATCAAAAAATAAAAATTAAAGGATTAATAAAGAAAGAGCAATGTTAGAATAATACAAAAGATGAAAAAGAAAATACATGTGGAGAAAGTGGTAGTAAGAAAAATGTCCTCCTGAGCCCTCCATTGTTCTCTCCACACAGTGAGCTCCAGCCAATCTGCTGAATCAGGAAGTCCTCCAGTTTTCTAGGCAGGTCTCTAGACTGGCTGTGTGGTCAGCTCAGACTCAGACTTGGCCTTACTCCAGTTTGTACTTGCTCCCAAACCCCACAACTGCCCCCAGAGTTCACAGTCCCAGGCTAACTGCAGGGATTTAATCCTATGCGTCTGTGACTCCATGAACAAATCCCCTTTCTTTCTTTGCTCACACAGCTGCTGGTGCCCCTCTGTGGTTTGGGGCCTGCCTCTGCTTGTAGGCCACCGTTCAGTGTCTGTTCCCCTCCCAGACCAGAGAGGGTCAAAGTAGCAGTTTACTAGGGCTTACTTGCTCAGTCAGGCCAGGGAAAGGTGGGTGAAAGCCGTAACTGGGGTGTTTAGGAAGCGCCTTCTGCAGCCGGGGCCTCCAGTCTGAGGCGGGTCATGTGCTCTCCCAAGGGCATCGGCCCTGAGTCATGTGTCCCTTAACAAAGGCCAGTTACATAGGCTCCTGGGAAGGTGTGGGCAGTAGCTGTGCCCGGTCCTGGCTTGGTGACAGCTGATACCTCTGGGGTTGGGGCCGCAATGGCGACGTTTTGCCTCTGCCTCAGGCGCTCGCCCTGGCTTTGGCAGCGGCCAGTTGGCTTGCATTCCCCTCTCTGGATCGTATACTGCACTCACGTCTAGTTTGCCTCTGGTGCTCTTGCTGGCTTTGGCAGCAGCTGGGGATATCTACTCCTGCGGCAGCACAGTTCGCAGCTGTGGCCTGGATTCACAAAGGTGAGTTCCTGAGATCTGAAAGCATGGGGAGTGAGAGATCTCTCTGGGAGTCCCAGGCTTTTCCCGGGACTCCCTCCGCTCTGTTGTACCAGGCCCTTCAGAGTATCTTCACAGCATTCAACCCCGGTCCTTTCCCTGGGGCTGCACCCTCCGCACCCAGCCCCCATTCACCTCGGTGGGTGTGCAGACCGCTTCTCTGCTGGGAGGTGCTGGTCAGCAATGATCTCTGCTGTGAATTCTCTGTTTTGCCTTCTGAGCATGTGTTGCTGCTGAGTTCCCCTCTAAGGTCCTGAAGCTCCCCTGCCTATCCCTGCCTGTGAGGGAGTTTCTGAGTGTGCGGAGACACTTCCTGCTTCATGTCCCCCTCCCTGGGGTGCAGGTCCCTGTTCCAAAATCCTTTGTCCCTTTTCTTTATCTTTTGCCCTGCCCATTCGGAGGAGACTGGCTTGCCTTTTTGGAAGTCTGGGGTAATGTGCTGTTGTTCAGAAGGTGTTCTGTAGGAATTGTTCCATGGAGATGTATTTTTGATTTTGTGGGGAGGAAGATGATTGCTCCGTCTTACTCCTGCACCATATAGAAAGCTGCCCCCTGCCCCCAAATGCTAACTTTTAACAGTGCAAGCTGTGTTGTCTGGCGAGGACATTGTCTGCATTTACAAATAAGGAAATATATACAGTTGCTAAATTTGAGGAGTATCATGTCGTCATTGGGAAAGCTGTTTTTAGCTTTAGTGGTACAACTCAAGTTCTAGCGTTTAACTTAATTTTTAAAAATTCCTGCTTATAGCTCATTTAGAGGACATAGACCAGAATAAACTGGCTTTATAAATGCTTATAAATGCATCCAGAGGTCAGAGCACAAAATAACACCATTAAAACCATGGTGCTGCTGGATACAGTAACCAAGACATGGAAGGAACCTAAATGTCCATAGATGAACAGGTAAAAAGATGTGAAATATGTGTAATGTGTAGATATAGACACACACCTATATATAAACATTATAGCTATAATACACATACATTACATATGTATATACACATTATACATATATTGCAGACATACATATACTATATACATAGATTATATATATAGACACATATATATAATATAATGTCAGCCATAAAAAAAGAATGAAATAATGCCATTCACAGCAAGAAGGATGGACCTAGAGATGATAATACTCAGTACAGTAAGCCAGACAAAGACAAATATATCACTTACATGTGGAATCTAAACTATGACACAGATGAACTTGTTCGTGAAACAGAAACAGACTCGCAGACAGACAACAAACATGGTTACCAAAGGGGGAGGGATAAAGAAGGAGTTGGAATTAAAATATATACACACATATATAATGTAAATTTATATAGAGATAAACATCAAGGATTTACTGCATAGCACAGGGAACTACATTCAACACCTTGTAATAATCCGTGATGGTTATGTATAGCTGAATCACTTTGCTGTACACCTGAAGCTAACACAACACTGTAAGTCAACTGTATTTCAGTGATAATTAAGGGCTATCTAGTGACAGATCCAGGAGGTCTGGGTATAAATGACTCCCAAGGCTTGCACCACTTTTCTCAGTGTGCCAGTACCTTTCTGCAGATTGTGGTTTCAGAGTGTGATGTGGACAGCAAGAGTGAATCCTGTGGACAAAGGACCACCCAGAAAAGTCACAGCCAAGAGGGTATTTATTCTGTCTTCTGGGAAAAAGATGAAATTTATTGTAGGACCATGACTCCTACTTGTTCAGGCAAACGGGGAAGAGAGGAATTCATTCAACAAAACAAGGGATTTAAAAATATATCTCTGTTTCTCTTTGGTATAAAATTAATGACACACAGTCAGAGATACACAGATGTGCTCCATCCTGTAGCTTCACTAGTGACCTCACCAGAAAGGCCTGGGGTGGCAGTATTAACTGGAGAGGTGTGTAAATCATCACAGCTCCTCCCCAGTTGCTGCTGCTGCTGCTAAGTCGCTTCAGTCGTGTCCGACTCTATGCGATCCCATAGATGGCAGCCCACCAGGCTCAGTTAAGTATGTGTAAACACAACAGAATGGGCTTGAATGCATGTCCCTTGTGTTCCACTAACACCAAGTGGCTTTGCATTTTGGGGAAATTCTGGCTTGCAGAATATAGTATCATAGATAGGATTTTCAAATGTCTGAGACTTCTATTTGTTTTTTTTTCCCCCTCTAAATATTATATTTATAGAGTACTTAGGATATGCTTGGACTGTGAAAATTTTATTCAATTTTCTCAAAAAACATAAGGTTATAGTTTATTATTATGAAAATGAAAAAAGTGAAGTCACTCAGTCGTGTCCAACTCTTTGTGACCGTATGGGCTGTAGCCTACCAAGCTTCTCTGTCCATGGGATTTTTCAGGCAAGAGTACTGGAGTGGGTTGCCACTTCTTTCTTCAGGAGATCTTCCCAACCCAGGGATTGAACCCGGGTCTCTCATGTTGTAGGCTATATATTTTTAAAGAATGAAACAGAGGCATGGAAGAGACTCAGGGTCACAGAGCTAAAAAAAAAAAAAAAAAAAACATGGTTTAAATGAGCTTCAAACTCCAGTGATTCAGCTCATACCCATTGCTCCATAAGGCCTAGGAAAGAAAATAATGACAATTTATTTAGTTGCCTAGTTTTAAAGGAAAACTTTCTTTAGTAGTTTCGATCAGAAAGAATAGCATTGACCAAGACCCTGGTTCTTTAAACCACGTCCTGGGCCTTTGGCTGGTGGTTAATGTGGTCCTTAATGTCTTTGCTCCACACTCAAATCTGATAACCAGGTGAAGGAGTTAAACAAAGCTGGGTGCAAATCCTGCCTCTCCCACTGACAGACTATCACTTCTTGGCCAAGTCACTTGCTCCCTCCAAGCCTCAGCTTGCTCATCTGTAAAACGGGCATGGTGCTAACTTCACCCTCACAGTGCTATGTGGAATATTAAATGAGAGGAGACAGGCATGGAGCCGAGCACAAACTCTGAAGCTCATTCAACACTCAGAAAATGGAAGAATTGAAATTGAGAGCATTGCCAATCTCATGGGAGCCTTACCAAAAAAAAGGTGATGTTGAAAAATGTCTTTTGCAGTCCATGTGGACAGAAAAGTACATATACAGCTGCTGCATTGTCTATGTGGCTTGCCTGTTGGAGAGCACGTGACTGATTCTGGCCACTGGACAAATCCAAGGCAGATCACAAGATAACGTGTGCATATCTTGAGATTTCCCACAACCATGAAAGGCATCATAGCTACACAGCATCGCAATCCCCGTCCAGATGGTCCAGCCCTGTAGATGCTCCTTTCTCCCTAAATTCCCTTTCCATCTCCACTTCTCCTGAAAGGGGCTGGACCACACTCAGCCCTGTGGATGCAAAATTAGGCTAATCTCTGGGGGGCGCTTCCCTGGAAATGCAGCTGGGTCCCTCATTCCTCTCAAACCATAACAAGTGAGTCAGCCCTTCCCCCTCTTCCATTCCGAGGAATTTATCCACAGAATTGGAGATGAGTATTTGGCTTAGTGACATTAGCAAAAAATACACAGCATTGCTCTGAGTGATGGGTATTCTTTAGCCACACTTCTACCAGACTTCGCTATTATTGAAAATAAAAAAATTTTTAAAGGCCCAGTCTTTCCAAGTAAGATACTTTAGACTCAAAATAGAATAATTGTAAGTGGTTATTTAGTGTTGGGCTAAATTGTAGAGTTAGCACTTAGCTTCTTTTATTCTCATTTTAATCCTGTAAATAGGTAGATAACCTATTTTTAGAGATTTTAGAAGTGAAATATGTCTCTGCATATCCCCATCTATTTGCCATGAAGTGATGGGACCAGATGCCATGATCTTATTTTTCTGAATGTTTAGCTTTAAGTCAACTTTTTCACTCCCCTCTTTCACTTTCATCAAAAGGATCTTTAGTTCTTCTTTGCTTTCTGCCTTAAGGGTGGTATCATCTGCATATCTGAGTTTATTGGTGTTTCTCCCAGCAGTCTTGATTCCAGCTTGTGCTTCATCCAGCCCAGCATTTCTCATGAAATATTTCTCATGTATTATATGTATAACATATTCATCAGTTGATGGATACTTAAGTTGCTTCCACAAATTGGCTATTGTAAATATTGCTGTTATGAACATCAGGGTGCATGTGTTGTTTTGAACTAGTGTCTTTACTTTCCTCAGATACATACTCAGAAGTGGGATTTCTGGATCACATAGTGGTTCTGTTTCTGTTTTTTTTTTGGTGGAACCTCCACACTCTTTTCCATACTGACTGTGCCAACTTATATTCTCACCAACCGTGTAGAGGAGTTCTCTTTTCTTCACGTCTTTACCAGCATTTGTTATTTGTGGACTTTTTTAAAAGGCATTTTTACTTTATTTATTTATTTTTAACACCAAAAGCAATCTGTATTGGGATATAGCCAATTAACAATGTTGTGATAGTTTTAGGTGAACAGTGAAGGGACTCAGTCATACATATCCGTGTATCCGTTCTCCAAACCCTCATCCCATCGAGGCTGGCACATAACATTGAGCAGAGTTCCATGTGCCACACAACAGTTTTTTTGTTGGTTATCTATTTTAAATATAGCAGTGTATACTTCACCTTCCCGAAGTCCTCAACTATCCCTTCCCCTGGCAAACATGAGTTCATTTTCTAAGTCTGTGAGTCTCTGTCTTGTAAGTAAGTTCATTTGTATCATTTCTTTTTAGATTCCACATATAAGGGGTGTGATATGATATTTCTGCTTCTCTGTCTGACTTACTTCGCTCAGTATCACATGCTCTCCGTCCATCCATGTTGCTGCAAATGGTCTTGTTTCATCCCTTTTAGTGGTTGGTAATATTCCACTGTGGCTGTGTACCACATCTTTATCCATTCCTCTGTCGATGGACNAGGGGTGTGATATGATATTTCTGCTTCTCTGTCTGACTTACTTCGCTCAGTATCACATGCTCTCCGTCCATCCATGTTGCTGCAAATGGTCTTGTTTCATCCCTTTTAGTGGTTGGTAATATTCCACTGTGGCTGTGTACCACATCTTTATCCATTCCTCTGTCGATGGACATTTAGGTTATCTCCATGTCTTGGCCATCATAAACAGTGCTGCAGTGAACACTGGGGTACATGTATGTTTTGGGGCCGTGTTTTCCTCTGGATATATGCCCAGGAGTGGGATTGTGGGTCCATGTGGTAGCTCTATCTTTAGTTTTTATTTTTTTAAATTTTATTTTATTTTATTGTTTTTCCATCTCAGGTGTACATGAGTTCCCAATCTTGAACGCCCCCTCACCTCCCACCCCACATCAACTCTCTGGATCATCCCTGTGCACCAGTCCCAAGCATCCTGTAT
>SJYA01007298.1:0-18295 GCA_006410615.1 Neotragus moschatus
GCTCTTTCGGCCGAGGAACCGCGATTTGTGAGCCGCCGTGCTCACCGTCCTCTTCCATCGGGACGTTTATGGCCCTGACGCGTCCCCTCTTGATGAGAATACATAAAACATTATTGGCCCTGTGTGCCTACTGCATAATACACGGAACTTACAATAGACATTCTTAACTATTGTTAAATGAAGGGCTGAACGGGTGCACTAAAGCGAGGGCGTATAGAAAAGATTCATTAACCCCGCTGATGCCGTAACAGGCTTCATTTCCTGATTTCTCCTTGCACAAAAATCACTGTAAGATGGCTCAGAGAGGGCAGGCAGAAAGGAAGCTCTGGGTCAAGAGCACTGCGCCAGGGCCAGGAGTCTGGGCTGAGACTGTCTCTGGCCTTGATGTTACGTTGAGCAAGTCACTATACTTCCCTGAACACTGGCTTCCCCGATAACATGAGAGTTTGGACAGTATCATGTCTAGCTTCTTTCCCGACTTTGGCATTCTTTCAGTCCATAAAAATATTCCATGTAGAATTTATTTCTACCACTCGTTTTTCCCCTCAGTGAATTCCCTATTCATTTTATCTGCACTGTGTTTTCAGGTTGGGTGGGGTGAAACATTAAACACACATCATCTCAGGGCAGTACTGCATAGATTGCTTCTATTTGGCACAGATGCCTCGGCCAAGTGCGGAGGACTTGGGCAGTAGAGTGAAGTGCTGTGGATGGCCAAGAATGAACGTTCTGAAGCTGGAAAGTGGGCTCAGTGGCATCAGGGCGGGTCCGCCTCCACTCAGCTGACGGGTCACCGCTGTTTCTACGTTCAGAACTGCTTACGCGGCCGGTTCCACCTACTTCCCGTGCACTGGTCTCCACACGTTAGCTCTGCACCGTTCACTGCATTTCCGCCTGGTTCTCTTGCTTTCTTTCCCTTCAACTCCTCTGCCAGTGATTGCTCCCAAGGGACATAGCAGATTTCTCCCCTGACATCATATGTGCTCAAGTGCGTGGAGCATGACAGGAAAAGAGAGGGACTGAAGACAGGGAGGTGGAGAAGCGCTCTGGAGAGGACCCCAACTCTGCCAAGGACACGTGCTCCTGTCACAGGCGTTTGACACAGGCAGACAGACAGACAGGACAGATCCTTAGGGCAAAGCAGCCAAAAACACGTAGAGGACTTCCATATTTTCAACATGTTATTTCAAATAATTTTTCTGATAAATAGTTGTAGATACTGGGCGCTAGTATATATATATATATTTTTTTTTTTTTTTAACAAAGAAAAATGATTGCTGACTGTCCTACTTCCACACAATAAAGTGGCCGTGTTCAAGGGAAGACCTGCCAATGCAAGAAGCAATGTTCACAGTCAACCACAAGAAAAGCAATGTCTAGACTCTGAAACTCTCGGAGGAGAGTGCAATGTGACACTAGGGTGTTCAGTGCCCTTTTCTGTGCTTACACAAGACAGAATCCTGCATTTCTACAGTGGCATAAACTTGTCCTCATTTCACTGTTTCAACTCATTTTACCGTTCAAACTAAAAGGCACTTTTATAATTATAATGCATGTTAGCCTGAACTCACATAGGTGACTTTGTTGCTGCCTTCAAGACTTCTTAGAGCAGAAGAAAGATGTCTCCCTATTTTTACAACACTGTAAACCCAAGGGAAACCTAAAAGGGGAGTAGACCAAATTATGAAACCAAGAGGAGAGCTAGCACATAACCCAAAACTGTACTTAACTTACATAAAGACACACTAATAGGGGAGTTTACCAGGAAAAATGAGAATATGTTTGGCATATTCCTATTCCAGATAATTTATGTTTCAAATATATATATAATTATACATTCACGCTAGTATATGAACCACCACCTGTCTTCAATAGGCTATTTTAGCTTTTTCTGGGGCAAACAATTTATTGTATTAATGAGTTTCATCAAGTCTTTCAGAAAACAGTTTCCCGATTATGCCTTCTGGATAATTCTCCCCATGGTGAATTTATTCCTAATTCTTCATTTCTTTCCTATAAAAAGATTAGATATCATTTTGTCACATGACTTCACAGAGCCCAGCAGTACCAGTAAGCTAAAATGCCACACTGATTTTCAGCTTAGCCATGTGACTTCCTCTACCCAATAGAATGTTAAAAGTGGCTGATTCATGTCAATGTATGGCAAAATGAGTACAGTATTGTAAAGCAAAACAAACTAAAAAAAAAAAAAAAAGAATGTTAGTGGGCATGATGCAAACAAAGCCTTTAAATTTGTTTGCATAATTTGGCTTGACTCTTGCGCTTCCGTCATCTGTCATGAGAAAATCATGTCCTGGTAGCCCCTAATTCCAGAATGAGAGATACATCAAAGAGTCCTAAACCCTGCCATCAGCCTGAAGCTGATATGAAGGAAATTAAAAAAAAAAAAAAAAAAAAATCTTGTAACCCACTAAGATTTGGGAGTTGCTTGTCATATGGCTTTATCACAGCCAAAGCTGATCGATACACTTACCAAGTGCCACAGTCACGCTGGGTAACAAAGCAACACCACCAGCAACAAAAATATGACGTAACAACCACTCACTGTTACCAATAACACGAAACTCAGCTGGGCAGCTCTGACCTCAGCGGGGTTCAGCGAAACTCACTCATGCGCCCATAGTCAGCTTCAAGCCAGCGAGGAGCATTTTGTGGTCTTGGCTAGACTCCGCAGCAGAGCTGGGAACTTGGCTGGGCCAGAGGGGCTTACTCAACTCTGCCTCACGAGGTCTCCGCCTCCGGCAGACGACGCTGGTGCCGAGTACACAGGTGCCCAGGCCGAGGCTGCGAACTGCAGCTCGAGGCCACTGGCACTTCTGCTGCACGCTACTGACCAAAGCAGATCACCGGCCACCCAGACTCGAAGGAGAGGAAGCCAGCTCCAGCCCTCAAAGACAGAGCTGCAGTCACGGTGCAGAGGGCGTCGATACAGGGAGGGCAGAACCTCGGAAAGAGCCAAATTAAAGGCTGGAGCTCATCCGGGGACTGTTCTTTTTATCAAGTGAAACAGACACGCCGTGAATAGTAGGGCACTGAGGATGGCGGGGCACAGNCGGCCACCCAGACTCGAAGGAGAGGAAGCCAGCTCCAGCCCTCAAAAACAGAGCTGCAGTCACGGTGCAGAGAGCGTCGATACAGGGAGGGCAGAACCTCGGAAAGAGCCAAATTAAAGGCTGGAGCTCATCCGGGACTGTTCTTTTTATCAAGTGAAACAGACACGCCGTGAATAGTAGGGCACTGAGGATGGCGGGGCACAGAAACACTGAGAGGGGCTTTCCTGTTGGCGCCAAAAGCCTGCCTTGCGGTGCAGGGGACACCAGTTTAATCCCTGCTCCAGGAAGATCCCACATGCCCCGGGCAACTGGGCCAGAGGCCACAACTATGGAGCCCGGGCCCTGGAACCCCCGCACCCCAACAGGAGGCCCCTTCGCAGTAAGAAGCCCACAGCAGCAACGGAGAGCAACCTGCTCTCCACAGCTAGAGAAAAAGCTCAAGCAGCAACAGAGACCCAGGGTGGTCATAAATATACACGTGAAAAAGAAGAACACAGACTGATCTTTGTGCCCATAACACCACCACTCTGACAGCAGGGGCCCCGGTACCTTCGGCAAAGCCACCTTCCTTGAAGCCTTTAATCATGTCCAACCCGAACTCCTCATTTATTTTGCATCCCTTCAACATTCCCAGATTCTGTTTATTCTGTAGAATATTTTTCATTTAATAGGAAGGCTTTATTATTCATTTATATTCTTCTATTCCCAAAAGTATATAATCTAGATTGATTATAATGTGATTTTTAAGTCTTTTATGTACCTCTCCAATTGTGGTACCTGTTTTGTGGAATTTACGGACTGCAGTGTCTTTGTATTTTCCCATCCACCATGACATGCTTAAAATTCTAAGCTCNTTTAATAGGAAGGCTTTATTATTCATTTATATTCTTCTATTCCCAAAAGTATATGATCTAGATTGATTATAATGTGATTTTTAAGTCTTTTATGTACCTCTCCAATTGTGGTACCTGTTTTGTGGAATTTACGGACTGCAGTGTCTTTGTATTTTCCCATCCACCATGACATGCTTAAAATTCTAAGCTCAGTTGCTTTTAGATGGAGAAAAACGTGGCTTCTGCACTGTTTCCTCTCTTTCCTCTCACTATAGGGACCATTCATCTTATAATATTTTGTATAATATAAATATAAGCCAAGAAAATGCAAATGCAGCCATGAAATTAAAAGACGCTTACTCCTTGGAAGAAAAGTTATGACCAATCTAGATAGCATATTCAAAAGCAGAGACATTACTTTGCCGACTAAGGTCCGTCTAGTCAAGGCTATGGTTTTTCCAGTAGTCATGTATGGATGCGAGAGTTGGACTGTGAAGAAGGCTGAGCGCCGAAGAATTGATGCTTTTGAACTGTGGTGTTGGAGAAGACTCTTGAGAGTCCCTTGGACTGCAAGGAGATCCAACCAGTCCATTCTGAAGGAGACTGGCCCTGGGATTTCTTTGGAAGGAATGATGCAAAAGCTGAAACTCCAGTACTTTGGCCACTTCATATGAAGAGTTGACTCATTGGAAAAGACTCTGATGCTGGGAGGGATTGGGGGCAGGAGGAGAGGGGACGGCCGAGGATGAGATGGCTGGATGGCATCACTGACTCGATGGGTGTGAATCTGAGTGAACTCCGGGAGTTGGTGATGGACAGGGAGGCCTGGCATGCTGTGATTCATGGGGTCGCAAAGAGTCGGACACGACTGAGCGACTGAACTGAACTGAACTGAAGCAAAGTACTGGTCATGGGGATTCGCCAGGTGGAGCATCTATCTTAGACCATCACAGTGGTTTTCCAGAACGTTACCCACATCTGGTTAAAGTACTCTTGCCTGGAAAATTCCATGGACTGAGGAGCCTTGTAGACTACAGTCCATGGGGTCGCCGCAAAGAGTCGGACACGACTGAGCGACTTCCCTTTCATTTCACCCCAAGTCCAGCAATATGTAACACACTTACCCCTTATAATCTTCTATTTTAATTAGTATACTTCGCAAGGCACAGGAAAATACACTCAAGGCTTTAAACTGAGAAAAAAGAGCATCAAGAAATCTGACTAAAACTAGAGACTATTGTGTGCTTTCAGAGAAGTCAAATCAAACACCATTTTGTAAAATTTGTAAGGAATAGAGGGAGCAGTAAAACAAGAATCTTTGTAACAAGATCGTTGGACCACAGGCGAACCAAAAGCACTTTCTAAAGCAGTCCTTTGATAAAGCCTCCTCTCTTGGGCAAGTCTGCTGTCAGTCATCTCTGAGCGGTCAGCAGCGGGATACAGGGCTGGTTCTCCGAGGCAGCCTCTTAGCCCGCATGGACTGGCCCTCAGGTCTACGGATCTAACGGCTCCCCAGACTCTTGGGAAAACGGTGCTTGACGGATTGGAGCTGTGACTTGCTGTGCGTGAACACACACACGTGTGTCACCTTTTCCTTCCCAGTCTCACTGCTGAGCAGGCTCAGGGCAATACACTGAGTAATTTTATGATGGAGAGGGTGTCAGAGAAGACTCCTTGAGTGGATGGAGGAATAAAGGAAGGAAGAGGAGAGGCATTCTTTTTATTTTCTTAGTTTCTGAACGCTTATATTTTGGATTGCCAGTCTGAGTAATAGGTAGCCTGTTACATGGTCATTTACATTCTCGAGCATCCATAAACCTATTTTTTAAATTTTTAATTGGAGGATAATTGCTTTATGATGTTGTGCTGGCCTCTCCCACACTTCAACACTTACCAGCCACAGGTGCACACAGGTCTCCTCCCTCTTGCCCCCCTCCCACCCCTCTAGGTTGAAACAGAGCACAGGCTGGGCTTCCTGCGTCACAGGGAGCACCCCCAATAGCTCTCCACTTTACATATGGTGACATATATGCTTCCAGGCTCCTCTCCCAGTCTGCCCCTCCCTTGAGGAGAGGTTTTCTCAGTCACACTGCAGCCCAGATCTCCTCCCTCCCTGGACTGAGCTACCATCACATTTGTCCGCTGACTTGCCCCCACCACAAGATTCTCCAGTTCAGTTCAGTTCAGTCGCTCAGTCGTGTCTTTGCGACCCCATGAACGCAGCACGTCAGGCCTCCCTGTCCATCACCAACTCCCAGAGTTCACTCAGACTCACGTCCATCGAGTCAGTGATGCCATCCAGCCGTCTCATCCTCGGTCGTCCCCTTCTCCTCCTGCCCCCAATCCCTCCCAGCCTCAGAGCCTTTTCCAATGAGTCAACCCTTTGCATGAGGTGGCCAAAGTACTGGAGTTTCAGCTTTAGCATCATTCCTTCCAAAGAAATCCCAGGGCCTATCTCCTTCAGAATGGACTGGTTGGATCTCCTTGCAGTCCAAGGGACTCTCAAGGGTCTTCTCCAACACCACAGTTCAAAAGCATCGATTCTTCGGCACTCAGCCTTCTTCACAGTCCCCTCACATCTATACATGACCACAGGAAAAACCATAGCCTTGACTAGATGGACCTTTGTTGGCAAAGTAATGTCTCTGCTTTCGAATATGCTATCTAGGTTGGTCATAACTTTCTTCCAAGGAGTAAGCGTCTTTTAATTTCATGGCTGCAATCACCATCCACAGTGATTTTGGAGCCCAAAAAAATAGTCTGACACTGTTTCCACTGTTTCCCCATCTATTTCCCATGGGGCTATGAAACTAAACGCCTCCAGGGGGCAGTAGGCAACATAAAGAAACAAAGGTCAAAGGGGCCTGCTGGGCTCCTTGAAGGTCCATGCCCTATCTAAATGAGAGAGTCACTTCTGACTCTTGCCATGTAGGAATGTGGAATCCCAAGACATCCAATGATGAAGGGACACAAAAGAAAGGTAGGATTAAGCGGTCTGGGGAAACGGGAGATTTTATGTGAAATCTTTCCATTTCAGAATGTTGAAAACAGTGGCAGGCCAAAGAAACCATATCGGCAGGCTGGATGCAGCAATTTGGATCCTCAATTTGCAATATACATTTTAGAACGATGCTTCTCAGAGTGTGGCCTACAGATCGGCAGCTGTCCACACACTCTTTGCTCCAGTCTGTGGCAAGATCAGATGCCAACGCTAGTGACATCTTTTCAGCTGACATCTTTTCCAAAGGGAGGTTGTTCCTTACAGAAGACACAGACCATTGATTTACATTCCGGCACAAGCTCCTGACTCACTGTGGGTGAATCTGGGGGAGTACTACTCCAGAAAGCATCATTCAGGGACCCTTCTCATGGTACCATCTCAGAGAACTGAGAACCAGTACCTTGGCTCCTTGAAGCTCAGTACTCTGTGAAGGATGGGGAAGGGAAAAGGAGAGAGAACTCCAATAGGATCCAGAAAGTTGCTTGCAGGAGGCCATGGACTGAGTCAGGGCAGTAGGACCTGCCTGGGATCCAGTGGATCTGAGTGTTCAACACGGGCAGCCAGGGGTCAGCCACCCAGAACAATTCCTCTTCTCCTTCTCCCACCCTCCCCAACACCTGGACTCTCGCAGGCACCCGAGAGTTGGGTCTCATAGTTGGCCCAGATACACTGCACGCCATGGATGTTCTTTAGTAGAACTTATTCATCTGTGTATTGCTCACTTGCTCATCAGTACCACCCCAGCCCCAGTCCCACCATAGATTACAAGCTCCAGAAGCACAGGTGTCTAGACCAGTGCCTAGTGCATAGTTAATACTCAGCAAATATCAGCAAAGTTGCAGGAACACACATCATGCTATTTAGACTGATAAAACAGTCTTCACTCTGCCACACTCGGGCTTTCTCTAGCTGCAGAGATCAGGGACCGACCACCCTCTGTCGTGGCACATGGCCTCCTCTTGGTGGCGGCTTCACTCGTTGCTGACATGTACCTCTCTCAGGAACTGTTGAGTAAAGCCTGTTTGCATTTCAGTCAAACAGGTCAAAAAGGAAATTCAATGGTCATGGAATACGGTACGGGATATGCTTGAAAGCCAAGGTCTTTGTAAAAAGACTAAAGTTGGTAGATCTGAGAATTCAGAATGAGGGTTCCCAGAAACTGAGCTATTAAATTATTGACTGATAGTCTTTTAAGAATAGATTCATTTGTCTGCGGAAGTTTAAGAGAGACTCAGCCCAAAGGTGGAAGACCAGGGAGTGACCTCAAGTTCTGGGCAAGCCTATGTGTGCGGCTAATGTTAGAGCAGAAAATGGAGCTAGGACCCTGAGTGCTGAATGACTGACTGAGAGGCTGAAACCTCCCTCTTGGTCACTAAAATCTCTGAAACCATCGCTGCTTATCAATCATTCCTCTTTTCTTACAGTCTCTTTGTCTCCCTTGTTCTCTCATAATTTCAGATCCATTATGTTGGAGTTTTGTGGCCTCTTCTAATATTAAGAAACTCATTATTTTTCCAATCTCCTCAACCTATTTCCTCCTATTCTCAGTACTCGTAGAAGAAGAGGGTCACTCTAAATGCTTTTTGTAAGTCTTCATTCTGTGCTCATCATTCAAAAGGTCCTTCTTTTGAAACATATCAATTATTAATATCATCCTTCCCAAAACTTCATCACCATCTTCTACTAGAATCTTCCTCCAACTGCCTCGAAGGCTTTGATGCTTGGCTCAGAATTGTCTAGTTTGCCCTACTCCTGCAGTAGCCACATTAACGTCAGGGCTATAACAGTCATTATTATATCAATCCTTATGACGCCTTCTATTTACTGAGTGCCTACTATGTGTTCGTCACTATGGTTTTCTCTCTTTCTTTCTCTTTTAAAATTATTTCTTGTTATCTCTGGCCTAGCTGGGTCTTCGCTCTGCCGCACTCGGGCTTTCTCTAGCTGCAGAGAGCAGGAACCAGCCTCCGTCGTGGCGCATGGCCTTCCCTTTGTGGCGGCTTCACTCGTTGCAGAGCACAGGCTTTGGGTGCATGCATTTCAGTAGTGGCGGCTCGCAGGCTCTAGAGCCCAGGCTCAGTAGCTGTGCTGCATGGGTCTGGTTGCCCCACAGCTTGTACAACCTTCCCAGACCAGGACTCAAGCCCATATCCCTTGCATGGGCGGGCAGATTCTTAGCCTCTCAACTACCAGAGAAGTCCTACGATGTGGTTTCTAACCTATCTTTCAGACACTAGCTCTAATCTCTAACAACCCTACAAGGTAGGTTTCATCCTCCATTTACATAAGAAGGGTGCATGATTCAGAGAAATTATATACCTTGCCCAAAGTCACAATTTAATTAGCAACAGAACCAGAAGCTAAACATAAATATGATTTGTGCCAAAGCTCAAGCTCCTTCCAAGCTTCCCTAATAATAAGTAACAAGGATGCTACCATTTTCTGAATGACCACTGTGTAACAGCCATTGGGTTTACACCAATTATTTCTAAATCACATGAAAACTTCCACAGTCTAAATCATTCCCACTTTAAAGACAGGAAAAGTGAGATTCAGAAATGTTATGTAACCTATTCCAAGTCACACTAATGGTCAAAGATTTAAATTCAGGTCACTCAAAGTGAAACATCTCAGTTGACTACCTTGCTAAAACTCTACCCCAGTTTTCTGTCACTGCATATAAACCACCCAGATTTAATGGTTTAAGTGAAGTCACTCAGTCGTGTCCGACTCTTTGTGGCCCCATGGGTGGTAGCCTACCAGGCTCCTCTGTCCATGGGATTTTCCAGGCAAGAATACTGGAGTGGGTTGCCATTTCCTTCTCCAATGGTTTAAACCAGTAGTAATCATATATGTTCCTCTCAGATCTTCAAGTTGGGCAGGGCTTAGCAGGGAAAGCTCCTCTCTGCTCCGTGTGACATCAGCTGGGGTAGTTCGACAAGGTTTGAAGATCTTCCCAATGGTTCCCCTTGAGGACTGCCCAGTTGGTGCTGGATTTTGGCTGGTTCTTCAGCCTGGGCTCAGGGTCACAGGCCTGGCTGCCTCTCCATGCAGATCTCTCCACATGGCCTAAGCTTCCTCGAAATACAGGGGCTGAGTTACAAAGACAAGCATCCCATGAGAGAGCTAGATAGAAGTCGTACACCTTTGATGACCTACTCCCAGAAGCCACACAGCATCATCTCACTGCACTTGATGTTAGAAGTCAATCGCAAAGCCTGGTTCATATGTAAGGGGAAGAGAATTAGCCACATGAGAAGGAATATCAAATAACCTGTAGAAATGTTAAAACCTACCACACACACTTCTCCCACAGTTTCTCACTGATTCCATCTCCACTCTGCTAACCTACCCAGGAAAATAAGAACCCTTCAACTTCCTCAGTGTCACTGAAGACAATGTCAAGCTCATGATTTTGCCTCTGGTTCCCACCTTCTTTAACTGTTGGCTGCTCTCAGCTCTCACTACCTCGCTCCTGAACTTGACCTTCTCTATCAAACACTCTAATTGCTTTCTCCATATTTTCGAGTCCTTCATCTCCGTTTCGGTTCCACCGCCATGGATTCCACTGTTGCCTCTCCTAGAACCTTCACACTCTCTTCATCATCTATGCTCTCTTTATCACTTCTAGTCTGTCCACGGCACAATTCCTCTCAAATTATTTACTCAGAAATTACCAGTTTCCTCCTAATCATTACCTATTCTCATTTCTCACTCTTGTTCCTATGTGATTAGACACAGCTGCCTGTTCTGACTTCCTTCAAACTTCTTCCTCTTTTTTTGTATCCCGGGATATGTTTGTTCACATCTCGGTTCACTTTACCTGAAGACAGTAGCCTGAAACAAACCAACAGGAAGGCTGGTCCTAAAAGCTGCTCTGCTTTTGGGAACAGAGCTTAAGCAAGTGTTGAATGATAGCAGAGCAAAGCAGGTTGCCATATATGTAGACCAAATAATTATGGTGTTCTCACAAGGAGCAGGGGATTCTGGTGAGAAATCTTGCAATGGCCAACATTTCTTTGCCTGCACACAAGAATCTACCCTAACCCCTGGGACTGGGACTCACAGGAAAGCACTGGTTCTTAGAAGAATGCACACTAGTTCTGAACTTTTCTTGACCATGGAACTTTTAGAGCATATGATGAAAGCTCCAGACCCTCCCTTTGAAATAACATGTTTTATTCCAAAAACAAATGTTCGAATATGGGGGCTAAGTTGCACCATATTAGACTTGTTGCATTTGAGGTGTTCATAGGATTCCAAAACATAGTTTGCTAGAAGATAGTTGAACATACAGCTATGATGCTCAGAAGAGAAATTTAAAATGAACTAGAGACTGGGGAGGCAGTAGTTATAGGACAGTGAATACCACTAGACGGGCCTTACAGCCTCAATAGTGTAAGTATAGTAGATTTCCATGTATGTTAAGGGTAGATTCCTGAGAAAACCTGGAAAGTCCAGGAGAAACCAAAGTACATAAAGAGGCTGTCGAGGAGCAGCCAGTGAGTTGGGAGGGAAATCTGCGTGTAACGTCAGAGAATTTCAAGAGGAAAAGGGTTTGTGACATTCAGTAAATACTCATTAATCGCTTTTGTATTACGGATCGAGGACACAGCAGTTGAAAAAGTGAGCAAGAACGGCAGGACCACGTTCCCCCCCAGGCCCGGTGCACCGCGAGCCTATCCCCAGGCTGCAGGCTAACCAGCAACGCCGAAGCCTGGGCGGCCTGCGTGCGCGTGCGTCGGGCCGCGTGGGAGTGGCTCGCCGCCGTTGCCCCGCCCTCCCTTGGCGCGCGCAGCGTCCGCTGCGTGTCCAGGCATTTGAATTGCGCTTCCGCCATCTTTCCAGCCCTCAGTCAGACGGGCGTGGAGATGCTTCTGCCAGTAACATCGCAATGGCTGCCCAAGGAGGAACCCAAGTTCAGTTCAAACTTGTACTGGTTGGTGATGGTGGTACTGGAAAAACTACATTCGTGAAACGTCATCTGACTGGTGANGACGGGCGTGGAGATGCTTCTGCCAGTAACATCGCAATGGCTGCCCAAGGAGGAACCCAAGTTCAGTTCAAACTTGTACTGGTTGGTGATGGTGGTACTGGAAAAACTACATTCGTGAAACGTCATCTGACTGGTGAATTTGAGAAGAAGTATGTAGCTACCTTGGGTGTTGAGGTCCATCCTCTCGTGTTCCATACTAACTGAGGACAGATTAAGTTCAATGTGTGGGATACAGCTGGTCAGGAGAAATTTGGTGGACTGAGGGATGGCTATTATATACGAGCTCAATGTGCCATTATAATGTTTGTTGTAACATCGAGAGTTACAAGAATGTACCTAACTGGCATAGAGATCTGGTACGAGTGTGTGAGAACATCCCGATTGTGTTATGTGGCAACAAAGTGGATATCAAGGACAGAAAAGGTAAGGCAAAGTCCATTGCCTTCCACCGAAAGAAGAATCTTCAGTACTGTGACATGTCTGCCAAAAGTAACTATCGCTTTGAAAAGCCCTTCCTCTGGCTTGCTGGAAACCTGACTGGAGACCCTAACCTGGAGTTTGTTGCCATGCCTGCCCTTGCCCTGCCAGAGGTGGGCATGGACCCAGCCTTGGCAGCACAGTTTGAGCCCGATTTAGAGGTTGCTCAGACAACTGCTCTCTCGAATGACGATGATGACCTGTGAGAAAGTGAGGCTGGGGCCCAGCGTCAGAAGTCTAGTTTTATAGGCAACTGTCCTGTGATGTCTGCGGTGTGGCGTGTTTGCCACTTTATTATATAGAGAAGCAGAACATGCGCTTAATCTGGATGCTGAAGGAAACGGACGGGCTTTGGCGGTAATGTGGGAGTTTAAAAAAACTTCAGTTTTTGGACCTGCATAGCTGGGTGTTTTGGAACACACTTGTTTCCTCCTCGAGTTTCAAATATGAGACTGCTCTAGTCACGTGACAATATTGAGAGGTGGAATCTTGTTTGTTACTGTCATTCCCATTCCTTTTCGTTTAGAATCAGAGTAAAGTTGTATTTCAAATATCTAAAAAAAAAAAAGCAAAGTCCGTGATCTATGGGGTGAAGAGACAATTAGTCATTATGAGTGTGACAAGTTAAATCAAAACTTCTCTTTGGGAAGGGAAGTTTAGATCTAAGTTCACATCATGACTTCAGTTTACTGCGCTCTCCTAGGCAGTCGGTCTGAAGCAATTTTACTGACTCAGGTACACTTTCAGTCGGTGTGTGTTCAGCCTAATAACTTTCTACCACTTGTGCTTATGGGCTTCCTAGTGGCTCCGTCCCTTAGACTGCAAGGAGATCAACAAATCCTAAAGGAAAACAGTCCCGAATATTCATTGGAAGAGCTGAAGCAGAAACTTCAATATTTGGCAAACTGATGCAAAGAAACTGACTCATTGGAAAAGACCCTGATGCTGGGAAAGATTGAAGGCAGGAGGAGAAGGGGATGAGAGACGATGAGATGGTTGGACGGCATCACTGACGCAGTGAACAGGAGTTTGAGCAAGCTCTGGGAGTTGGCGAAGGACAGGGAGCCTGAGGTGCTGCAGTCCATGGGGTCGCAAAGAGTCAGACGTGACTGAGCAGCTGAACTGAACTGAACTGAGTGGCTCACTGGTAAAGAATCCATCTACCCATGCATGAGACTCATGTTTAGTCCTTGGGTTGGGAAGGTCCCCTGGAGAAGGAAACGGCAACCCACTCCAGTATTCTTGGCTGGAAAATCACGTGGACAGAGGAGTCTGGCGGGCTGTGTCCATGGAGTCACAGAAGAGTTGGACAGGACTTAGTGACTAAAGAACAGCCACGACACCGGCCTGCACTTGGATTTCACTCCTGCCGCTGCGACATACGCCCTGAGCAGCTGGTTTCTGCTCCTCTCAGCTGTCCTCTGCTAGGCTATACTGGACAAGGGCTCAAGGCTAGTTTAAATCCAAGCGCCACCCCTTAAAGAGCTACACACACACCAATGCAGGCTAAGTTGCTTCGACTGGAGCAACAGTTGTCCAACTCTTTGCAATCCTATGGACCTTAGCCAGCCAGTCTCCTCTGCCCATGGCATTCTCCAGGCAAGATTGCTGGAGTGGGTTGGCGTGCTCTCCTCCAGAGGATCTTCCTGACCCAGGGGTTGGACCCATGTCTCCCGCATCTCTTGCATTGGTATGAGGGTTCTTTACCACTAGCTTCACCTGGGAAGCCCCAAGAAGCTACATAACTCCAGTCAATTAGCTCACCACTCTGAACTTCAGTCTTCTCTTCTGTAAAATGCAGGTGATGCTGATGTGTGTGCTTATGCTCAGTCGTGTCTGACTCTTTAATGCTGCCTCCCTTCTATTGATATTTGGGGGCATTAAATCAGACAACATTTGTAAAGCAACACAGTGCTTGTCTTAATGCTAGTTAAATATCAAAGGCAAAAAGAAAAGAAGACTAGTGATTAGGACCAATCAACCTCCCTTGTTTTAGCAAGGAAGCTTCAGAAAGCCCAGCCCTCACCCCATCACACTATTTAACAGAAAAACGGGAAACTGTATTTCAGAATACTTGTAAGAACCTTCCTCCTCTCTCAAATACAGCAGAGAGGTCAAGTAACAGAAGCCTGTAAAGTATCCGTACACTGGGAAAGAACACCTTGGGGGAGTTTCAAAAACCATTTCAATTGATTAGAGAAGCAAGTCAGCAGTCACTAGGTTGCAGAGTGAATGGGAAGTGAGAAAGTGAAAACGCTATCAAGTTCCCTTTCAGGAAGTGTGGCTCTAGCAGGAAGGAGAGCGAGGCACCATTTAATTACAATTAGCTTGTGCTCCTCGACAATCACCTGAACTTGCCCTGAACAGAGCTGAGTTGGTCTTCTTGGCCTTATTTGAGCAAAACCTCATTTATTTTCTCTCAGATATAGAACGCGTTAAGGTTGTTTTAAATATTCATCCTGTCCTAATCACCAGCTTTCTCTCTTTCCTGCCAATTTGATGACATTTATGTATTGAGAGGAGTGGCGAAATCTCTTTCTGGGGGTGATTAAGAAATGGAGAGACGTGATTTTTTTTTTTTTTTAATCTTCCATGTGTCTATTTAGCTTTGATTAAAAAAAAAAAAAAAGTAGTACATCACAGGGACTAGAGCACCTTTAGGCCAATCCCTTTTTGTAAACTTCTCCATTAATACGCAACTTCTGAATAGAAGAATTTGCTAAAAAGAGGTTTATTTCTATTTTTTGATGTTTAAAATTCCAGGTTTCATAAATAGAACACAAAAGGAATAGATTCTTGAAAGGATTCAACTCTTGTTTAAACTAGCTGACCTCTGAAGTTCCTTTCTCAATAGCAGAAGTTAATGCTCTCCGAGCTCCTCTATCTAAAATCGATTATAAGTGGCCATATCCATCTCTCCACTGAGAAAGGACCCATCTATTCTTGCACACATCCCCTATCTGATAGCAGATGTACACTCTGACTCCAGGTACTTAGGAAGGCCACTGATAGCTTTCAACTATATGGCCCCATTTAGACTCTGCTTTCACTGCCAAAAAAGTCAAGAGGACCATATTCACATGGCACTTTTGTCATTAAAGCCAAATATGAGCCTGAACCCCCCCACAGACACATCTTTAGCACTCAAACCAGTAACGACCTCATTTAATTCCAGCACGGAACAATGTCTTTCACTTAAAATTAATGTCTTGTCCACATAAAATTGAAATACAGAATGCAGCCTTCCTGATGATAAGTAGAAAGCATAAAGGTGACTTTTAAGGAGATAAATTTATTCTGTCAGGGAAGGAGTAAAAACCTTTTGCTATTCACCTGTGACTCGAACACTCCTAAGCAATGAGTTCTTCCCTTATTTGTAGCTAAATACGATGTGTCACTCAGCCTTCCCTTGCTGCCATGTGTTAAATTAAAATACATCAATATATACATCGTTTCTGATCCTCACATGGTTAATGGCTCCGTACGGAAAGAGTAGGCTGTGTGCTGGCATCCGATAGGCATGCTCACAGAATATATATACAAACGGATGGGCAGCAGGGAACGTGGCACTTTAAATTATTTAAAATAGCATAATTGCATCGCCTCCATTTACAGAGAATATCAAGTGAGGCAGTGCAAATTGTTTTGAGTTAATGGAATAATAAAGAATTACGATGATCCAATAGAGATTTCTCAAAATAAAATTATATAGAAGTATTTGTGCTGTTAAATATGACAGTCCAGATTTTTAAATAGTATATTGGATAATTGAACAGAGAAAGGATATTTGATTCAATGAGTCAAAATCCAAAGTTTGGATTATTTGTTATCTAATTTCTAGATGGGACATGAGATAAATTACATTGGCTATTCTCTTGAAGAAATCTTACTTGTCTAAATATTAAGTATTCAACAGATCTTCCAGGTGTATTTTAGCATCATTGTTATCACCATCAACCCATTTCGCAGATAATGAAAATAATCAGAATTTGTTCAATGACAGGCACGAATTATAATTCGTTTAACACAATGATTCTCTGAGATGGGTACAACTATTACCACCATTTCCATTGTTACCAACACTCCCCAAGTAGAGAAACTAAACAACAGAACGTTTGAGTAATTGACTCAAAGTCACCAGTGAATAAAGAACGCAGCCCATCCTGTCGCAGAAAGAACAAGGAGGCTCAGAGCAGACAGTTACCTCAATCAAGGTCTCATAGCTAAAGCGAAGTGAAACGGAAATTCAAACCTCTTTTTTTTAGCTTTACTATTTATTATGGGGTTTCTCAAGTAGATACTTAACTAGAGAAAATGGTGCTGTGAACTCCAAACAAGCTTTAAGTCCAAAATCTAAAGTCCTTTCTCTAGAACATGATTCATCTATGATGGACATATTTATCACAATAATTTTTAATGGAAAGAGTGTCAGTGTTATTTTTAAGAGGTAATACATGTTCATTATAAAACCACTTATTCAGAAGAGAAGAGTCTGCCTATATTAATAGCTTGTGCAGATCCGTCCTGACTTTCTCTACACATATCTGTCCATGTATAGTAGTAGTACTGTGAGTTGCTCAGTCATGTCTGACTGTGACCCCATGGGCTGTAGCCCGCCAGGCTTCTCTGTCCATGAGATTCTCCAGGCAAGAATACTGGAGCGGGTTGCCATTTTCTTCTCCAGGAAATCTTCCTGACCCAGGGATCAAACCCAAGCCTCATGCATTGCAGGCAGATTCTTTACTATATGAGCTATAGGGAAGTCCCTGTTTGTGCATGTATAGAGAGATAACTATTCTTTACAAAATGGAACCATGCCATATACACTTTTAAAGCTTGCTGATTTTTGCTTTTAAAGGCACATGGACATATTTCCATTACAATGAACATTGATCTATAGCTTCATTCTTAATGGTTAAAATCATATCAATGAATCATCATTTACTTAACCAATCCCTTACTGATGAACATTTATATTTTATTAATGGCTTGTTACTATAAACATTGAGGCAACTCTCCTATCTTATAGGTCTTTATATGCTTGTAAAATTAATTCTTAGAAGTTCCTGCAACATAATAGGTGCCTAATAAATATGAGGAATTAAGGGATGAAGGAAAAGTGGAGTGGTTTGATTAAAGAAATGGTAAATCTTATATTTTGATATATATTGCTAAATTGCCCACCACAGAAGTAATTAATCCATTTTCTGATTTTTCATCTTATTTTTTAACTTTTCTTTACAGTCTAAATATTTTTAAAAGCTTCCAACATTTTACTTTGTGGTCCTGTCTTTGAAACAGTGATCTGTAGGGTTAAGAGCTCAGCAACTTCTGAAAGCCAATTGTCAGATTTTCAGGAATTTTAAGGGTCAAACATAAAATGTAGCCAGTATTTTAAAATTACATAAACTTATGATTCAATTATATTTAAAACAAAATCAATAACTACTAGTTGCTTTGCTAAATGCCCCTGTCACCTATATTTTGGAAGCCAGTTATGACTGTCGTGTGCAGAGAGCGGGCATCACGTTGTGCTATTCCACTTCTTTCCCCAACTCCACATTCAGTGACGCCATTGGTAGCTTGAAACTGGTCGTGAAGGGAGTGTTTACACCGTGGAAATCAGCGAGCACTACAAATCAGGGCTTGATTTAGTTCTGAAACTGAGTTCTTAGTTAATTAATGAGGAGATGAAAAGTTTAACAAGCCACATATCAGATTTAATAATATATTTATTGGGAAAAGAGCAGACTGAGATGCAACCCTATGTGTCAAAAAATCATGGCTGAATATTGACTAACTTTTTTTTTTCCACTTTATTTTTTTTAATACATAAATAATTTAGTTAAAAAATATAAGACAGCGAAGAAACAAATCTATAATGGCAAATATTAAGGCAACAAAATATGAATAA
>SJYA01007299.1:0-18160 GCA_006410615.1 Neotragus moschatus
ACAAGAGTACTGGAGTGGTGGCCATTTCCTTCTCTAGGGGATCTTCCCAACCCAGACATGGAACTCGGGCCTCCCGCATTGTGGGCAGACGGTTTACCCTTTGAGCCACCAGGGAAGCCCCGATTCTACTAGGAGGCGTTAAGAAACTCATTAGGCAGGAGATCATACAACCTTTTAGGGAAAGAATTAAAGAAAGGATCCTCTCTTAAATGTGAGAAAAAAGTAAGCTGAAAAGCATAAGAACCCGTTTTATGAGGAAGAAACTTTGACCCAGATAGATGCCCGCAGCTGTGAGATTCGGGGCCTTGAGGGGCTGAGAGGAGAGGACCCGGAGTCCGGCTCAGCGCCAGAGGGCAGCACTCCTGCAGGCGGGTTTCGGCTCGACTAGCGGGTCCCGGGTCCCGGGTCCCTTCCGTCAGTCCTGCCTCTCAGACACGGCCCTGCGGCCGGATGCACCGCGAGGCCGCCCGAGCGGCCCGAGCGCCGCGCCGGCCGGCCGCCCGGCAGTGTCCCTTAGGCTCCGTCGCAGCCGTGTCCACCCCCGGCGCCTTGACCGCCCCGCCTGCTTCCCTCCCCAGGTGGCCGCCTCCGGAGAGGGCTCCGCCATCAGCGGCTACCTCAGCCGGTGTAAGAAGGGCAAGAGGCACTGGAAGAAGCTCTGGTTCGTCATCAAAGGCAAAGTGCTGTACACCTACGCGGCCCGTGAGGTAGCGTGTCCCCGCCTTCTCTCCTCTCCCGTCGGGGGCCGGGGGCGCCGCGAGACCTGCAGCTGCGCCCCCTGGGCGCCGCGCCGGGCCGGCCTCCCCGAGGGGCGCCGGGGCGCGGCCGCGTCTCAGCTCCAGGAGCCGGCCGCTCCCTTGTGGGCCCGGGCGGCGCCGCGAGGCCTTGGCAGGTGCCCGGGGCGGGCGGGGGCAGCAATGCAGGGCGCTGCCCGAAAGCGAGCGCCTTTCGGCCCTCCGCTTCCGCTGTGGGGGCCGGATCCCCAGAGCCTGAGGAAGCCCCCGTCCTCTGTGTCTGCGTCGGTCAGGGACCGCCCTGCCTCGTGCATGGCAGCTCTTCTAGGAAAGAAGCCCGACGTTCGCGTGCGTCACACCTTAGACTCTCATCTGCTGAGATACAGCAGGGAGAGGGCCCTGGTCCAGCCGGCTTCTGCAGAAGAGAGGTGGGAGCGTGGCTGCCGCTCTGGTCCTGGCTCGGGCTGAACCTGGGGGATAAGGTGAAAGATTTACCAGGTCCAGACCCCACTGTCTGTCTGATGGTTTCCACAGGTGAAATCCGCTTTGAAAAATGGGCCTTAAGTGCATTCTCCCCACCTGCAGAGGGTGGGTGCCTCTCCCACGGGGATGAGCACACCATCACAGGCGGGCCCTTCTCCCCTGACCACGGGTGCTGGCGACCCGGCAGAAGGCACGGCCCCCTTGGGGGCATGAAGCTCCCCTCAGGAGGGACCTGCAGCTGTGGCGGCTGCAGTCAGCCCCGTGGTCCAGGATCCCCGACACACAGAGGGGACCCCCGTGGGCATGAGTGACAGGGGTGCCCCGTGAACTACGCCCTCCCGGGGGGGTGTGTTGGCCTCTGAGACCTGGGTTCTGAGAGAACTGAGTGGACACTTGGTGAGATTTCTTCACAGCAGTGCTTTTGAGGGGGTGCACAGGGGTGTGTTGGTCCCCGAGGTGTGGAGAGCACTCAGCTGTGCTGAGAGCAGGCCCTTCCTCCGCAGAGCATCTCGTGGAAAACAGTCTTGGGGGATGAAAGCTATTGACAGTTAGCCAACCATGAGAGTGTGGATCCTGTCTTGAGAGCGGAAAAGCCAGAGGCTCTATGTCCTGAGCGACGGTTGTCGTGGAAGTGACAGCCTGGGTTGGTTTTTAAAGATGGATTTCAGAAAAGCCACTTCTTCAGAGAGAGGAACTTGTATAGTTGCTCCATAAGCCTAAACCAGCGACAGGGCCAAGCTTTCAAATTCCATCAAAAGAAGGAGGTTTGGTAAAGAGGATGGGGCAGCTTTCACTGTCTCTACTGCCATGCACCCCCATCAGGTACCCAGAGGTAACCCAAAGCTGACGTAACTTGTTACTCAGTATCAGCCCTGGGAGAGAGTGCATGTCAGAAATATATAGGAATCTTTTACATTTTCCCCCAATATTTTATTATGCAGTTAATATATTATTATTTCAAAAAATTTCAAACATAAACGTTGAAGGAATTTTAATTATACAGTTAACATTTTACTGTACTTAATCAAGTATCTATTAGTCTCTCATCCATCTTGCTTTTTGATGCCTTTCAAGTATAATTCCCCCTGAAAAGTGAAAGCCACTCAGTGAAAGTCACTCATTCCTGTCTGACTGTTCACGACCCAGGCCAGAATACTGGAGTGGGTAGCTGTTTCCTTCTCCAGGGGATCTTCCCAACCCAGAGATCGAACCCAGATCTCCCACATTGCAGGTAGATTCTTTACCAGCTGAGCCACCTGGGAAGCCCAAGAATACTGGAGTGGGTAGCCTATCCCTTCTCCAGGGGATCTTCCCGACCCAGGAATCCAACCGAGGTCTCCTGCATTGCAGGTGGATTCTTTACCAACTGAGCTAATTCTCCCTAAGAGTTCAATATTTGTGTTATTTTTTTTTCTTTTGAAGTACAACTTATATATGATGAAGTACACCAATCTTGATACTATTTGTTGAGTTCTGACTAATGCATACCCCTGTAAATCCTCACCTCACCCCCATCCACAGAGGCAACACATTGGATTGTATTTTTTTCCTACCACATATTAGTTATATCTTTTAGATCTTCAGATAAATGGAATCATGGGTGACTTTTCCCACTCAACCCAGTGTTTTTAAGAGTCATCCATATTGTTGCATACAGCTGGCCATGCCCTCTGATGGCTGAGTAGTATTCCATTTTGTGAATATACCTCTTTGTTTATCCATTCACCAGTTGAAGGACATTTGTTTCCAATTTGAGGTGATTATGAATAAAGCCAGTTTAAACTTTTGCATATAGGTTTTTGTGTGAAAATAGATTTTTATTTTGCCTTGGGTGAATACCTAGGAATGGAATTTCTGGATCACAGAACGATATACATATGGTCTTTCAGAATTTACCAGGTAGTTTTCCAGAATGGTGTGGCATTTTACAGTTTCTGCAACAATGTAGGTAAATTTGGGAGTTCTGTTTGCTCCACGTTTGTTAGCACTGGGTATTGCCAGTCTTTAATTTTAGCCATTCTGGTGAAAGGGTAGTAGTATCTTAATGTGGTTTTAATTCTTTATAGTAAGCCTTGTGTAAGTCCTCCAGCTTTGTTCTTTTTAAAGGTGGTTTTGGCTCTTTTGTGTTTCCATATAAATGCGTCAATTTCAATAAAAATGTCTGCTGAGATTGTGACAGGGATTATTGAGTCTATATCAATCTGGGGAGAAGTAACATCATAGCCATATAGAATCTTCCAACCCATGAATACTTCATTTATTTAGCTCTTTAAATTCTGCATTTAATGTTTTGTACTTTTTAGTATAGAGATTCTTATACTTCTCTCATTTCTGTTACCTTTATTCCTAAGTATTTTATTTTTGGATGCAGTTTTAAATGGAGTTTATTTTCTAGTGTTCACTGATGGTACNTCCAACCCGTGAATACTTCATTTATTTAGCTCTTTAAATTCTGCATTTAATGTTTTGTACTTTTTAGTATAGAGATTCTTATACTTCTCTCATTTCTGTTACCTTTATTCCTAAGTATTTTATTTTTGGATGCAGTTTTAAATGGAGTTTATTTTCTAGTGTTCACTGATGGTACAGAAATATTTTTTAAAAACAGCAATTAATTATCCTGTGCCATCGCTAAATTCATTGTTAGTTCTGGTGGTTGTTTTGTAATCGAGCATGTCCTTTTTAAGCACGGGTAGTTTTGCTTCTTCTTTTCTGATCTTGATGTCTTTTATTTCTTTTTCTTGCCTTAATGCAATGGCGAGGCTCTCCAGTGCAGTGTTGAATTTAATAGGTAACAGGCAGTGTCCTCTTGCTTTGTCTCAGTCTTAGGGGAAAAGCATTAAGTATTTCGATATTGAGTATGATGTTATTGGTGGGTATTTTATAGATACCCTTTGTCAGATTAAGGGAGTTCCCTTCTGCTGCTTTATCGGCTGCACTGCGTCTTTGTTGGTGCACGAGGGCTTTCTCCGTTTGCAGTGAGCAGGGCCTACTGTTCTTTGCGGTGAGCTGGATTGCTGGCTGCTCTTGTTGCAGAGCCCAGGCTCTAGGCGTACAGGCTCAGTAGTTGTAGCACACGGTCATAGCTGCTCTGTGGCATGTGGAATCTTCCTGAGGCAGGGATCAAAGCCATTGGCAAATGGAGTCTTATCCACTGTACCACCGGGAAGACCCAAGAAGTTCCCATCTGTTCCCTAGTTTGCTAAGTTTTTATCCTGCGTGGATGTTGAATTTTGTCAAATGTTTTTTTCTGATCCAGCGGTCTTAGAAAGTTGATTGTCTTTTATACACACATTTAACTCTCCTTTCTCTTCCACAGTTATTCTAAATCTCTGTTCAAGTATAATCTTATTAAGTTGTATTCTTTATGAACATGTATTTGTGCATAAATATGGGTGTGTTTATTATAAAAAGTTCTTTATCTACATATTAAGAAGCTCTTTCTTTTTCCACCGAGCTCCATGACTTTAAGCCCGGACGCCCTGAGTGCTCCATATTGAAGCTCTGTGAAAGAGACCATGGGGGGCTGAGCACAGAATACATGAACAGGGGTAATGACGGCGGAAAATCTGAGTCGCCGACACATCGGATCCGCGGAAGGAATGTGCAGTTTTAGGTGTTGATGAGTTCCAGTGCTGGCCCTGCCCCTTCCACGCTGTGTGATCCTGGGATGTTATTTACCTTCCCTGAGCCTCAGTTTCTTCTTAGAATGGGGGTGACACCTTCCATGACCATCATGAAGATTAAACAAGATAGTATAGAAGTCCCAGGACTCTGTAAACGCTGTCGCAGAATGTTAAGTCTCTTTTCCTCCTCATGACTGATGCTGGCAGCAAGTAGAGGTGAAGAGCCTGGATGCTCAGCTGCTGATGGGCATCGTGCCGTGTTTAACGTCCGTTCCCCCTCTGCCTCTCGCAGGACACAGTGGCCTTGGAGAGTATGCCCCTGCTTGGCTTCACCATTGCTCCAGGCAAGGAGGAGGGCAGCAGCGAAGCCAGCCCTACGTTTCATCTTTACCACAAGAAAACCCTATTTTATAGCTTCAAAGCCGAGGATAGCAATTCGGCTCAGAGGTACCCAAATAACTAGCCCTGCGTTCCCCGCTCTCCTCTCTCAGAAGGGAGCCAGCTGTCACCCTGGGCTTTGGCTTCTGTTCTTCTCCGGCCCTCCTGTCCTGTCAAGTTCCCTTGGGCCACAGCAGAAGAGCAGGTTGAAGTTCCCAGGTGGACCTCAGACAGACTGTGGGTGGGGTTCCAGACCACGCAGTGCAGCGCGTGCGGCAGTCAAGGGAGTCCCGAGCTTTTTGGTCTCCCGGTACATACACAAGCTGTGTGTATTCTGTAGTCTGCTAACTGTGCAGTCGCGTCATGTCTACAAAAGTGTGCATTCCTTAACTGGAAAAGGCTTTATTGCTAAAAGTACTAACCCTCATCTGGGCCTTTTAAGAAGTCATAATCTTTTTGTGGTAGTAACATCAAAGACCACTGGTCACGGATCACCACAACAAATTGACTAACAGTGAAGAAGTCTGAAATACAATGAGAATTGCCAGAATGTGCTGCAGAGACACACAGTGAGCAAATACTGTTGGGAAGCTGGTGCTGCTTGCTAGACTTGCTGGACACAGGGTTTCCACAGACCTTCAAATTTAGAGAAAATGCAGTGTCTCTGAGCACAGGAAAGCAAAGCACGATAAAGCAGGGTCTGCCTGTATTGACTCATCCTTACAGGCGTGCCTTGATTCAGCAACTGTGCGCTGCACTCCAGGCCTTTTGCTAAATGCGAGGGAAACAAACAATAGGACCGAGTTGCTCGCCGTGGGTTAATGCCACTGCTGTCTCATCACTCTTGGGCTCCGTGACCAGAGTTCCGCGGAACCGAGTGTCTCCCCCTTCTGTTTTGCAGGTGGATGGAGGCCATGGAAGATGCGAGTGTGTTATAGCAGTCACCTAGCATGTGGACTCAGAGGACACTCTTAGGTTGATGTGTGGACCCTTCCAGAAGCCAGGCCATGTCTCCACCCGACTGGACACACAGCTGGATTCAGCACGGGGCCTGGCCTTCTTGGCTGTCACCCCCTCTCACCTTCACAAGTGGACCCCTTAAGGGATATTTATGGACCTTTTCTGTCTTCGTGTTCTCCACCCTCCCCACTCCAGCGTAAACTATTTCCCTTTCCAGTAGTGCGTTAAAATTTAGTAACATGAAGACGTGGAAACCAGTAGGGAAGTATGTTGTAGAACTGCAGGCTTCTCAGTAGAAACGAGCTTTTACAGTTTTTTTTTTAACTCCTGGCAAACATGATCGCCTTTCATGTCGTTGATGTCGGTGCCTCAGGTGAAATGAAAAACCACCAGTAAATAACAGCTACTCTCATCAAAAAGCACTTTATTATTTTACTGAGCAGCAACCTCCTGTTTGATTTCCCCCCCCCCAAGGGACTTCCGTAAGTCAGTGGTAGATGGAGTCCTGTGGACTGATTTGCCACCAGCACTGGCTGTGGTGCACCAGCAGGTAACACCAGCAGGGTCCCCCTGGCCTCAGAGGGTGCAGGGCCAGGCGGCCCCGGAGCAGGAGCGGAGGACTGTCTCCAAGCGAGCACGCACCCTGCAGACCGACGCGGCTTCTGAAAGGAGGAAACTGCCTCCTCCCTCTAGCGGTCCTGACACCTCACCAGGGCTGGGAACTCGGCTGCTGGCAGACCCGGCCCCCACCCTGGAGGCCACTGCAGACCCTCCTGAGAGACGGGGTCTGCTTTAATTTATTGCGTGCCTTCCTGAGTTTACCCCGCACAGGCCGACAGCGATGTACTTGTGAGAACTGTCCTTATTTTCGACATCGTGGTCCTTCTGCTGTATTCCTGAAGCCTTGAAAGACAGGAAAGGAGAGAAGACAAGATGCGATGGGAAGGTGAATTCGTGGTGTTGGCCAGTGGCTCTGGACACAGTTGAGGGAGCCTGGAATTGTGGCTTGATGCTCTGTGGGCGCCTGGGGCTTGGTCCCTTCCCGCTGATGATTGCTGCTCACGATGCTGGACGTGTTTTTACATAAAGCAGAGTGGCAGAGGGCCTCCTTGTTACTCTCATTGAAATAAAAAGCAATCATGTCATTTTCTGTTGTCTTGTCCCCACCTTCCTGTTGCCCTGTTCCCTTAAAAAAGAAAAAAAAAAAAACAGTTGCTAACCAACGTTTTATAAAAAGCACCATCTCCAGGAATTAGCTTACATTAAATATTTTCAGGGGAATTTTTTTTTTCTAGTTTGCATTTCTTTAAAAATGTTTGGTTAAACATTTTGAGGACCCAGACTAAGTGATGAGAGAGGTCTTCTTGTTAATTTCTGGGGATTTAACTCCCATGGAATCATTTTCACCATCAGGCATACTGAGATGAGCCTTCTAGACTCTTTGAGCCTTTAAAAAGCACAGCAAGGCTAAGGCTCCATGCTTTCAACCCAAATCCTGGGTTTGATCCCAGGTCAGGGAACCAGATCCCATATATTGCAACTAAGAGTTTGAATGCCACACCTTCAGGCTGCAACAAAGCTCTAAGGTCCTGCCTGTACAGCTAAGACCTATTGTAGCCAAATAAATCAATAATTTTTTAAATTTAATTAAAATTTTTATATTTAATTAATATGCATATATTTTTTAAGTGCAGCAGGACTTCAGAGAGGAAGTGGGCACTTCCCCAGCCTGCCTGTGCTACGGCCCCATTGTCAGTTTCTGAGCTCCAGGGAGAATTATGTGTCCGGAAGTCCCTTGAAGATTTCTTCCCCCGAGTAACATCCTATTTCGATACTCTGTAAAGGAGCTATAACAGGGCTTTTTATTGCCCCTGATAGAAACCCGGGTTGTAGATGGAACACACTGGCTGGGTCTTGTAAAAGGAGGGAGCCACAGAGGTCTTCCACAGCTCCTGTGTGGCAGGGCCACGACCCGCCAGGTTACCTGGGTGCCTTGTTTTCTCCTGTGCTCCTCCTGGTTCTCGGTGGACTCATTTCATCCAATTTCTACTGGCCCACTTTGCTCGTTGTCCCCTTTCTCTGTCCAACTTGCCTTACGTAGTCATGTCACTGTCTGTCTGCTGGGTGAGCCCAGAGTAACTCAGGGGAAGCCGCCCACCTGGCTAGTGGTGCTTCTTCTCCCTGGGCCGGGAGGCTGGAGGAGCAGCCGTCCACGGCCCCACAATTGACTGCTTCTCCGCCTGCCCGCGGGCGGTGCTGGGCAGCCCCTTCTTCATGTCCCCAGCAGAGTCCATTTCTAGGGAGGACGCTGTGCTGTGGCTCAGGATCCAGCAGCTCGGAGCCCCTGGAGACCCTCCTGGGCCCCCAGAGCGTTCAGTGCACACCAGCTGTTTGTCAAAGCGGACCACAGGCCCCAGCCTTGGAAAGCAGGTAGCACTCCCTTTAACCGCGGTGGTTTCACAGCTTTCCTGCAACTGGGTGCGTCTCTCCAGCCTGGATGGGGCCGCCTCAGCAGGAAGAAGTGTGATTGTGGTCACCGACACAGCGCATACGTGCACACGGGAGCGTCTGGGGTCGGTGATTGAGCCCCTGGGTCCCCTTAATGAAGCTTCTGGGTGTCAGAAATCCGCTGAGCTGTTCTACTCAGGCTGACAGACGCCCCTGGACGCGGCCTGGGCCGGGGAGGGGTGGGGGCTGATGCCCATGGGGTGTCGGGGTGTGCATCGGGGCTAAGGTGTGCAGCTCGGAGTCCTTTCTCCGTCTAGTCCAACCTCTCATTTGATTGATAGTGGAGATGGCGTTGCTGAACACCGAGGCTGTAACCTGGGCTGGGAGTGCTAGGAACAGATGGAGCTCAGCTTTCTCTCTGCCTTGGGACAAAGTCAACAACATTCTGGAAGATTTTTCCATTCATGGCTTCAGCCTGGGTTTGTGGCCTCTGTGAGCAGGGAGGCTTCCGTGCTTCCACGTGTTAACTGTCAGTTGAGGGCACAGTTGTGTCCACACTAAGATGTGTGTTTTTCAATAGCAAGGAAAAGGAAACGAACCTCTCGCTGCGTTAGACAGCTAGGAGATCAGCTCAACCAGAGGAGGTGGGAAAGCAGGGTGGCTTCAGGGCTGGACAGCGACTCCCAAGCTCCAGACTCTTCGGGTTTCTCTGACCTACCGTCAATTGTCAGCTTGATTTCAAGGCTGGTTCCCAAGAGGCTAACCGCCCCCCAGTGGTGGGGGCTATAGCTTTTTCTTAGAAGCACTGAGCGGGCCCTGCACACGGCTGCCAGACCACACTTAGTGAGCTGGTCACTGTGAAGGGCACCAAGGTGGCCCGCATAGACCAGTCAGCTGGGGAAAAGGAGTCGGGTGGGCCGGCTGCTGGGGACTCACCCCCAGGGGCCACTCTCTGGAACCACATGTCTTGAAGAGTGTGGTTTGGATTAGTGTAGTGCAAGGGCTGCGTCTTGCTGTGAATTTGGGGTATGTTTTGTGGGAGAGGAACTTACATAAGTGTTACTGGGGCATCTGTTCCCTATATTGCTGTTACTTTAAGTGACTTTGGGAAAACTGGTTTGATGTATTTTAAGCCCCTAATCAAATAATTACTAAATCAGCAGCCAACAGAACTGACCTCTCACAAGCTCCTAGGAGACCTCTGTGTGAATATTAACAACAAATGACAAATAGCAAGCATCCAGCATGAAGGACTCTTAAGCACCTTAGCCCCGATCCTCCATTTAATTGTCCCAAGGACCTGTTGAGGTGAGTTATTAGTATCTCTATTCTGCAGATGAGGAAACTAGGGAATAGAGACCTTGTGTCACTAGCCCGGGGTCACACACTCACGATTGGGAAACCTATGCTTATAACTGCTGATACTCTTGAGTTATTAATATTTTCTCAGACTTGCAATGTGAAGTCCCTCCTAAAATCAACAGAAAACGCTGACGGCCATGGACCAATCAGTAGGATCTTTTCCCCAAAGTCATAACACACACACGATGCATTTCTTTATCCAACCATGCACGTAATCCAGTGTTATTTCAGTATTCTCATTGCCACGGTGAATACAGTTCTGCTTTTCTGCGATCATATGCACAAGGTTTGCTTCAACTTAAGATGGGATATTTAAAATCCAACTTAATATTTAAAATCTGAAGTACACGTGCTTTAAAAAGTTTCAACATTTCACGCTTCTAGTGTGATTCAGTTGACACGTTAGGAGGAACACTCACATATGAAGGATTTTTAAGGCAAGTGATCTTGGGGACTCATCACATGTTTCTCACATAATGGAATAGATTAGAATTTCTAAGATGTATTTATACATGATA
Source organism: Neotragus moschatus (assembly GCA_006410615.1). Classification (NCBI taxonomy): domain Eukaryota; kingdom Metazoa; phylum Chordata; class Mammalia; order Artiodactyla; family Bovidae; genus Neotragus; species Neotragus moschatus. The sequence continues at coordinate 10,510 of SJYA01007299.1, forward strand.
ATCTAAAAATTGATCAATTACTTGCTATTCTCGAACCCTTTGTGAATTTATATCCTGTGGTGAAGTCATGCATGAAGGCTGCAGTTAATATGTGTCCTGTAAGAACAGACAGGTCTTATTTGGGGGTGGAAGTCATCATACCCTTGACACTCCAGTTCCTAGGGAGAGAACACCTCTGTGTCCTGGGCAGGGGAGGGGACGGGTCATGTCCCCAAGGTACAGGGCTATTTCCAGAAGCGAAACCAAGCTGGGCACAGCCGGGGGCCTGTCGGTCACATGAAGCCAGACCAGTGTTGTTGGGGTGACCACCCATGTACCACATGCTGCAAACAGAGCCTGGACCACTGTGCCAAGGCTGCCCCCCCCCCCCGGGGCGCGGCAGGTAACATTGGAGGGGGAGCCAGCCCAGGGGACAGCTGTGTAGGTTCTGGGGCCTGAGGTGGCCAGCATGGAGTGGAGTTCATCCCCACCTTGCCTGCGTGGGCTTGGGCTCCTCCGTGCCTCACCCCTCTCTGAGGTTCCCTTCTGTAGGTCTACAAGTGCCCTCGGGACATTGTGAATGTGCAGGCTGGGGATATGGGCTTGAGAGGGTCTGGGAAGGTTTTCAGAGTCAAAGTTTGGTCTGTGGGCAGTGACTCCAGCTTGTGGCCAGGCTTAAGAGTCAGCAGTAGCTAGTCAGATTCTGAGCCGAAGAGGAGACCCAAGAGCATCTGGAATGATGTGTTAGCAATGAGAGCTGTCATTGGTACCATGACAAGACTTCAAGGCACCTTTTAGAGTTTGACACCATGCCAGACGATCTCAGGAGAAATACACGGCCGAGGCGGTGGACACCGGAGGGGAAACCAGCCCGGCTCGGTCAGACCCGGAACTGCAGAGCCGCTGCCTGGCACGGCAACATCCCCTTCCACAGAACTCCCGGGAGAAGCTTAACACCCCGTGGCCACCCTCAGTGTCCTGGTGATCATGGAGCGATTTTGCAGATGCGCCGTGTACGTGGCCGGGGTCTCTTCTGTGGACAGGTGATTGATGATGTCTTACAGTAAAGGGCGTTCTGTGTTGGCAGAGCAGAGCGACAGGTCTCTTCTCTGTGCTGATCACCTTTCAAGGGTGATGTTGTAACAGTGTGGGGAGTGAAAGAGAAGCTTGGACAAGAGAAAATCTGTATTCAGAAAGCACAAAGCAAAAAAGAAAGGGGAAAAAAAGCACCATAAATGAAGTTTCTTTTTCCTTGTTTTTCAAACTCTGGAAGTAAGTTAAGAATCAGTGTCATGGATCACAACCAGGACCCCGCCCTGCCTCACACAACAGAGAGCAAGGTGGAAAGCAGCAGAACATTCCATCATTGCCAGGGACCAGGTTCGTGACATTTTTGCTTTAATCATATGTATATACATACATACTGTATATACATGCGGCTTCTCGGGTGGCGCTAGCACTAAAGAACCCGCCTGTCAATACAAAAGATAGGAGAGATGGGTTCAGTCCCCGGGTTGGGAGGATCCCCTGGAGGAGGGCGTGGCCGCCCGCGGCAGTGTTCTTGCCTGGAGACTCCCATGGACCGAGGAGCCTCCTGGGTTCACAGTCCACAGGCTGCAAAGAGTCAGACACGACTGAGGCGGCTAGGCACACATGCACGCCTACTGTATGTGATGTGCTGCTTGCTGATGTGAAATAAATTTATACTGACTAGATTATGGTCAAAAAACTTTTTGAACCACTGGCTTAAGAGTGTCAGGTAAGGGGGTAAAAATAAAGAGCACAAAGTTTCAATTAGACAAACCAAAACAATTAAAGTCATGTATTCAAAAGTCACGACACTTGATTTTCTAAAAGCTTCAAAATACTATAAAGAGGAAAATGTATGAAATTCATGGCAAATCTACAAAAATTCTTTGTTTTTCTGGAAACTGTCTTTGCTGATTGAAACTCTGATCCACTCATAAATATTGACTTTCCTAGCACAAAGAAACGCTGATTTACCTATCATTTCCGAAATGTCTTTGAACAAATCGAATTTCATGTGGAAACCTGGAGCCTCAAGAAGCAGCTAGATAACCAGGAAACATGCATTTCTTGGCTCCCTCCCAAAACCTACTGAAAGGACAGTAAATGAATAAAAAGATATAACCTGAAGGACAGAGAAAATCCAAGAGGCAGAGGATGTGGAAACTGTCATTTTTGGAAGATACAACATGCAGGGACAGTGACGGCTACCTTGGCACAGAACTTGAACACTCAAGTGCCCCCAGGGGGAGATGCCAGCCAGACGCACTAGCCCCTGCTTCCGAAACAGGCTCAGAAGCCGGAGGCACAGGGTCTGGGAAGGCCACGATGGGGGTAAAGACAGGCGCACCAGTTGAGTGTCTGTAAGGAACCCTGAGACCCTCATCCCCTGACCCCACGCTATACAGACTGCTCTGTAGTGACTGCTTTCCTCCTGCTCTGGCAGGAGACAGGAAGTTTATTCAAAATACAAGAACTAGAAGAGGAACAGGCCCCCATCCGCAACACACACACACACACACACACACACTCTCACTCACTCCTAAACGGGGGGAGAGGGTGAGGGTGGAGGGGGCTTGTTTTCTGCCTGCCAAGTTCCCTTCCTTGAGATGCAAACTGTATGCTCAATAGAATCACAATTCTGAGTTCCACAGTGTTTTTCTCAAAAGACCACCACTGCCATCTGAAGGTGGCAGAAAGGACCCCTGGGAAGGACTTTCGATCGCCCTGGCTCAGGAGTTTGGGTTTTATCTGCTTACTCAAAGGTCCCAAACTAGTTCTGAAGCCCAGAACCATGGATAAGAGATGCTGCTTGGCCTGCAGAGTTTAGAAACCGGTTGCAAACTGCCAGTACTTCAAAGGTAAGAGATTTCACATTTACACGTCTGGATTCCTGGCTTCTCTTGAGAAGTCTGAGATGTGGTGTCTCTGGGCCACATTCCAGGTGCTGATGAGGGGCTCTATCCCTTTAAGTGGGTAGTGAGCTCGCCAGGGGTCACTAACACCATTTAACATACGAATGGTGTTTCTGTGTTTCTGAACCTCCCTTAGACTGCCTGCTAGACTCCTACCCTGACTCAAGGTCCTCACCTTAGGCATCTGAGTTTTCCCTTCGGCCCTAAGCAACGCAGAACCATTAAGAGAACTTCTTGAACAGAAGAGGGCTAAGAGTGGCTGTTTCAGCAGCAGCACAAAGGGAGCAAGGAAGGGTGGATGAGTGAATGGATACTCATTCATGGAAGCTACTTGGATTAGTTAGGAAGGCTAGGAAACCACAGCAGTTAAGACAGAGACAAGACCTAAACTTGGGACCAGAGGAGGAGGGGCCAAATGTAAGGATAAAACCAAGGGGATGTGTGCTTTTAGACGCTCAGTCTTGACTGTGCACCCAGAGCTCCCTGGAAGCCGGAGGCCTCTAGCAGCGGCCCCTCTCCCCGCAAGGCTGAGGGCGGAATCCAAAGCAAAGCACTTAAGAGAGAGCCTTTTCCAAGGAATCTGCTTTGAGGTGCATTTCCTGGGCTATAGTGAACAGGTTGTGGGGCGGAACTCATCTCTTTGCAAACTCAAGGAATGCTGTTTTAGATGGCTGACAGCCTCAAGTGGCTTAGCTCTTGAAGTGGTGCTGGGTTAGTAAAGAACTCCAGGCCTCACAACTCAGAGGCCCAATTAGATGACATTTAAAAACACAACTCGCTCCCGAGCATATTCTCAAACAGGGGACCAAGGGCAGGCAGATTTTTAAAAAGTAGGTTTATTTCTGTGCCGTGCCTTGTGGGATGCAGGATCTTAGTTCCCTGTCCAGGGATCGAACCTGTGCCCTCTGCCAGGAAGCGTGGTCTTAACCACTGGACCACCAGGGAAGTCCCAGCAGGTCCCTCTTCTGAGAAGATAATCTGTTTTCCCCTTATGTTTGTGAACCAAGTACAACTTATTAAGGCATGGGAGCCAGGGGGCAGAAACCAAAGAGCTGGCACTTCCCCGACCAGGGATTTAATATCCCTGGTCATGCTGCTCAGCGTGGCCAAAAAGCCAAACAGAAAAAACAACAAAAACCCCTTAGAGTCATGACTCAGTAAAAGCCATTCCAGAGCGGCCTAGGGCCCACTCTTGCAGAGTTCCCGTGTTCCAGAACCATCCATCCACCACAGCACCGGGCTTCCTCTACCTGGGAAGAACAAGATACAGAAGCTGAGACTTCCCCAAGTAACCTTCTACAGTGACAAAGCTTGACTGTGACAGAATCGCAGAGGTGGGCAGAAGAGAAAGGTTCTCTTTCCTAAGTCCTACAGGACAGAAGAGACGACGCAGAAGGCACTCCCTAGCGGCCCCAACCATTCCCAGTGGCTAGGCTTTCACTGCCCAGCGCATGGGCTCAATCCTGGCTTGGAAACTAAGATCCCACAAGCTGGGCAGCATGACCAAAATATATAAATATATATAAAACTTAGCAGAAATCACTACTGATAAGTGTCCCAGCATATGCCAGCCAGGTGACTCTGCAGATGTTATTCTCCCTCTGTTAAAGGTTTTCTGCCTCTTCAGTTGTGGAAAAAAAAAAAAAAAAAAAGATAATACCATCTACTTCACAGGGTTATTGTGAAGATTAAATAGGATAATGTGTAAGTATAAGGAATGTGCAATCTGTTATTCGGTGATTACATCTATTCATATTCCAAGTTATTTTTTTTTAAAGGCTAGTAACAATTATATGAGGTTTAAAAGTTTATTTTATAAACATGTCATAATTATATAAATGACAGAAGTGTCACAAATACTATATACAATAACAAGCTATTACAGAAAAATGATACAAAGATGTACATAAGTACTTATGGTAATCCTTGGTCTTCCTAGTCTGTCAAAATAAAAAGGAAAAACCATTACTAACGCTACCACAAAAGCCATCCTTTTAGGTAAATAGGAAACTCTACTTGATAACAGCAATTTGAAAAATTTAGCACATCTACAACTATTATTTAAAACTTGATTTCATTAACATTTATCATTTAAACACAGATAAGCTTGGATGGCAAAAAACATCTACTCAGGTACAAAATGAAAACTGCGTGATCTACTTCCTACTCTCAGTTAATGATTGCAGAACAGACCTGTTTAAGTGTTGTGGGAAAACAAGACCCATCCAGAGGACCACAGAGGCCGNATTTAAAACTTGATTTCATTAACATTTATCATTTAAACACAGATAAGCTTGGATGGCAAAAAACATCTACTCAGGTACAAAATGAAAACTGCGTGATCTACTTCCTACTCTCAGTTAATGATTGCAGAACAGACCTGTTTAAGTGTTGTGGGAAAACAAGACCCATCCAGAGGACCACAGAGGCCGAGGAGGGAACGCCTGGATCTCATTCACCAGCTCTGTGTAGGGAGCTAGAAGGCCCGGGCTCACAGGCCAGCTCCAGGAAGTCCACCTAAAGCATGTTTTCACTTGAGTTCATCCTAAAAACGAGCTGACATTTCATACCAACACTATTCATCACACACTGTTGCTGGGAAAAGCATTCGCTAGGTGCCCACTGTGTACTAGGTACTGTGCTAAGGGCTGAGATAAGGACAAGGCACATTTCAGTACAGGCTCAGTGTGGCTAGGTGCTGAGGCAATGCAGATACAAGCTCTGGGTACTGCCGGATAGATCATTCCCAGTGCTTCTGTGAATGAGTAGTCTTCAGGCAGTCAAGAAGTTAAAAGAAATTCTTGAACAAGAAGTTTTCTTTTTGCCACATGTTTTTGGAGTTCGCGCAGTGATTTGAGCCTGTGGCGTGCATGAGAATGACCTGGGATGCCCAGTAGACATGCTCATGCCAGGCTCCCCAGAGCTTTCAGACCCAGCATGCGCCTGGCAGTTCGGAAGTGCAGTTCCCAGTCAAGAATACTTTAAAGGTTGATAAAACAACTTTCAAAGCAACTGTGAATGCAAATGTGGATACTTCCTATTAATAGTCAAAAAAAGAAAAGTATAGCTAGTGTAACACAACGTGTGTATTTTTATCATAAAATCCATCAAGCGCTACAAAGTCACTTAAGAGTTACCAGTAAAAACTGCCCAACACACAGTGGAGCAAAAAAATCACACAGTGGAGCAAAACATGGCACTCTGGCAGTGCCCACCTCGGTCTGCAGAGGCCTGTCACCTGCTGATACTGTAACAACAATCTCCAGTGCATGTCCATGTACTTCTGTTTTCTGAGGCAGAAAAGGGCTCAGGATTATGAAGGTTTGCTATTAAAAAAATTTTTTTAACTCTTTATTGAATTTGTCACAATATTGCTTCTGTTTTTTTGCCCACAAGGCATGTGGGATCTCAGCTCCCGGACCAGGCCTGCCTCTTCCTTGCATTGGAAAGCCAAGTCTTAACCACTGGACCTCCAGGAAATATCAACATTAACCAAGGTTTTAACCAGCAATTTACTGACTACTACTACAAAGAGAGCAAACTGACATGGCATGGCTTACAACATAAAAGCTCAAAAGGACTAGATCAGAGATTTGGCTTCACTTTCTGCACTTGTAGCACCAGAAAGGTCACTTATCTGGGCATCAGTTCTTTCACCTCAGTAAAATGAAATAACAGTGCCTTGTTCACAGAATTGCGAGTATTAAATGCAGAAAATCGTAAGTCATCAGAGAAACATTATTGTTTAGTATTCATTTCAAAATGTAGTTTTGTTTGCCACCCCCCCCCCAAAAAAAACCACAAAAAACCTCAATGGATTTATTTTAAAGCTATAGTTAGAAGTGGTATACAACACTGAAAACCTAATTTGGGGGGAGGAAAGCACACAATTACAAAGCAGTACATGTTTACAACGATTTATCATCAAAATACTGTGTNACCCCCCCCCCAAAAAAAACCACAAAAAACCTCAATGGATTTATTTTAAAGCTATAGTTAGAAGTGGTATACAACACTGAAAACCTAATTTGGGGGGAGGAAAGCACACAATTACAAAGCAGTACATGTTTACAACGATTTATCATCAAAATACTGTGTTCCCTTAGGCATATCATTTGATCTTTCTGGTTCTCATCTTCCTCTTCCTTGAGAGGTCAAAACAAGGAATATGGGTGTGTTAAAGCATTTCCTATCAAATAAAAATATTACAAGATTATGGACAAAATACTCAAAGTTGAGGTCACACTGATAAAAGCTAAATGGCTACTGGTTAAAATAAAAAAGGTTAAATCCTCCATCTTCGAGTCAGAATTTATTAATAATAAACAAGAAAAGTTCAGGAAAAAAATCAATTAGCAGTGGATCTTAGGCCTATCAAAGCACGGTCATGAAGCGGTCTGGCCTATGCAGTTTAGGGCGTCCCAAATAAAACCGCAGTCTGCACCACGCAAAGCAAGTCAAACCATCACTATGAGAGAGAAATATCTAGTGAATACCTACAACCCAAGATGGATAGGATCAAGAGAAGCAACTGTATTTGCATACGTAAGCAATTCTACAAGGAGTTTCTTTGTATACACTTAAGCACTTCAGGGGTAGGACTGCTGAAGCTGAAGCTCCAATCCTTTGGCCACCTGATGAGATCTGACTCACTGGGAAAGACCCCGATGCTGGGAAAGACTGAAGGCAGGAGGACAAGGGACGGCAGAGAATGAGACGGTTGGGTGGCA
>SJYA01007301.1:6223-18852 GCA_006410615.1 Neotragus moschatus
TATGCGTTGCGTGTGTGCTAAGTTGCTTCAGTCATGTCCAACTCTTTGCGACCCTATAGAAAGGTTTCTCTGTCCATTGGATTCTCCAGGCAAGAATACTGGAGTGGATTGCCATTCCCTTCACCAGGGGATCTTCCTGACCGAGGGGTTGAACTCAAGTCTCTTATGTCTCCTACATCAGCAGGCAGGTTCTTTACCACTAGCGCCACCTGGAGTGTATGATATTTGTTTTTCCCCAAGAGTTAGGTTTTAAAAAGGCATAATTTTTTGCATAATGGTGAATGGGGTATAATCATTTTTGTACTTCACAAAACGGACATGTTATTACTGTATTTATCACTATGATAATATCTTTTTAAATGGAAAGAGAGAGTCAGCCTTTGCTTTAAAGAGTTTATGAGCTATTTTGAGAGATAAAGTAGATAAGCATGCAATTATCAATATACAGAAAAATCTATTTATTCATTTATACCTTTTATTTGTACAACATATTGTATGTATGGTTATGTTTGAATACACTGTCTTTCAGATTACCTAACGTTTGAGTTTAAGATTAAAGAAATACAACTGTGCTGTGTTGGACTTTATAAGTACTCGCTTTGTTAGCATCAAGAAAGAAAAAAAGGCAAGTTAGAAATGAATTGTCAGCAGAAGCATACTACAGTTGACCCTTGAACAACTTGGGGGTTAGGGCGCTGACACTGTCCCCTGCCAATGAAGAGTGGAAAGTCTGCACATAACTTTATGACGTCTTTCCAGTTTCACATTCTCAGGTTCACCCAGCAATGGACTGTGTAGTATCATACTACATACTTCTTGAAAAAAAAAAATCTACGTTTAAGTGAACGCACGCAGTTCAAACCCATGTTGTTCAAGGGTCAACTGCACATTCATTTGTTGATTATGGAAGGCATATTAGTTATCGATTGATAACTGGTACACACTACTAATTTAATAAATAGTAATGAAAAATTATTGCATTGGGGAAAATATTACTTATTTTATGTTTTATACACTTCTCTTTTTGTGTGTGTTCTCTAGTGAGTGTAACATATTAGAATAGTAGCTCTTGAGATAATTCATACATAAATAAATTTATGTGTATATTTAGGGGGTGGATACATGTGTAAAACTTTGTTATTGATGAGATGTGCTGTTGAAATAGTTCAAAACGACTGGTTCTCATGATAATGTCAGGACCATTAATGTGATCCCAATTTACCTTTCTACTCATTTGTTTGGTTTTCAATCTAGTGCCTTGTATCACCAAGCAATTCTGTTGTATTATTTGCTTTTACACCTCTACTTGTACTTAAGAGGTTTCTTCTTCCCTGTAATATTCTTTCCTTGATATCTGCTCTTTGAACTCCTATTTAGTCTTCAGATCCTAGCTCAGAAGCGTCTTCCTTTGTAAACCCCCGCCGCCCAACTCTCTTCCTTTCTTCACTGGGCAGAAATAATTGCTACAGCAGTTTATGCATAATATCAGAGTGGTATTTTTTATAGTGTATCTTATCTACTATGTATATCTGTCCTTATCTAAATTGTGAGGGCATATATCATATGTTAAATGATTAGTAAATTTTTATTGAGTGGAAGTCACAAAAATAGCAAGAGACTTGAAGAAAGGACTGTGATCCTTAAAAAACTGCTTGGTAAGAATGATTTTGTTCAGAGAAGAAAACAAGCAGAGTGAAATCTTTTTTTTTTTTTTTTAATTTATTTTTATTATTTATTTGGCATCATTGCATCATGCAGGAACTTTCTGTGTGGCACCAGAGCTTAGTTGCTTCTGCAGCGTGTGGGATCTCAGCTCCCTGACCAGAACTCGAACTCAGGTCCCCTGTTTTGCAAGGCAGATCCCTAACCACTGGGCCACCAGGGAGGTCCCTCAGAGTGAAATCTTTAGGGAGAAATTAATCATGGAGAAATTGTAGTGACCCAGGTAATTTGCAGCTGGATCATACCCTAGATACAGGTTATCAAGAAGAGACCAAGGAAAAGATAAAAGTAGAAGATAGTATAGAAAAAAGTTTTTTTTTTTCCTCCATGGTCTTTATATTTGCTGTTCCCTTTGCCTGGAGTCCTCGGATACCTGCAGTGGTTTCTGCATCCTTCAGGTCTTTGCTCAAAAAGCCATCTTATTAGTGCAGGCTTTTGTGCCGTGCTGTGCTGAGTCACTCAGTCGTGTCTGACTCTTTGTGACCCCCATGGACTGTAGCCTGCCAGGCACCTCTGTCCCTGGGGATTCTCCAGGCAAGAATACTGATGTGGGTTGCCATGCCCTTCTCCAGGGGATCTTCCTAACCCAGGGATCGAACCCAGGTCTCCTGCGTTGTGGGCAGATTCTTTACTATTTGAGCCACCAGGGAAGCCCAGGAATACTGGGATGGGTAGCCTATCCTTTATCCAGGGGATCTTCACAACCCAGGAATCAAACCCGGGTCTCCTGCACTGCAGGTGGATTCTCTACCAGCTGAGCTACTAGGGAAGCCCATGCTGACTTCTAGATCTGCCCTATTTACAAAAAAGCAGCCCCGCCCACTCTTTGCACTGATATGTTTTGCACCTTTTATTTTCTTTTTCTTCATGATATTTCTTATCAGATGTCGGTATGTTTTATCTTATTTATGATATATCTTCTCATACTAGAAAGTAAGTTTCATAAGGACAGGAACATTCTATGTCTGTTTTGTCCAGGCTTCATCTCCAATGTTACAACGGTGCTTATCACAAAGAACATGCTTAATAATTAATAATAGTGATACTACTGGGGACAAAAGTTGAGAAAACATGTCAGAAAAGGTGGGAAATGAGAGAAACTTATTTGCAAATAGTATGTTAACATTTTCAAATAATGTTCTCAATATGGTTTTATTGTAAAGCTTTTCAGGTGAAGTAAATTTAAAGCAATGAGTCAAATTGTTTATCTCAAAACATTTAAAATAAATACATGACTTTTAAAACCTGTGCCTCAGGATTTGACAAACTCTTGGAAAGTGTTTTCTGCCTCTTGCTGGTTGTGGAAGCATTTTCCCTGCAAAAAGTTTTGAGATGCTTGAAGAAAGTCAGTTGGCGAGAGGTCAGGTGAGTATGGCGGATGAGGCAAAACTCTGTGTAGCCCAATTCATTCAACTTTTGAAGCATTGTTTGTGTGATGTGTAGTCGGGTGTTGTCATGGGGAAGTGGACCCATTCTACTGACCAGTGCTGGCTGCAGGCTTTGGAGTTTTCAATGTATCTCATCGATTTATGAGCATACTTCTCAGAGGTCATGGTTTCACTGGGATTCAGAGAGCTGTAGTAGATCAGGCTGGCGGCACACCACCAAACAGTGACCAAGAGCTTTTTTTGGTGCAAATTTGGCTTTGGGAAGTGCTTTAGAGCTTCTTCTCGGTCCAGTCACTGAGCTGGTCGTCGCTGATTGTTGGATAAAATCCACTTTTCATTGAGTGCCACAATCTGATTGGGAAATGGTTAGCTGTTGTTGCATAGTATAAGAGAAAATGCTTCAAAATGATTTTTTTTTCGTTTTTGGTCACTTCATGAGACACTCACTTATGGAGTTCTTTTCACCTTTCCAATTTGCTTCAAATGCCAAATGATTGTAGAATGGTCAATGTTGAGTTCTCTGGCAGCTTCTCATGTAGTTGTAAGAGGATCAGCTTTGATGGTAGCTCTCAGTTCGTGGCTGTCAACTTCTTATGGCCAGCTACCACACTCCTCATCTTCAAGGCTCTCGTCTCCTTTGCAGAACTTCTCAAATCACCACTGTACTGTATGATCATTAGCAGTTCCTGGTTCAAATGCATTGCTCATGTTGCAAGTTGTCTCTTCTGCTTTACGACCCATTTTCAACTCGAATGAGAAAATTGCTCAAATTTGCTTTTTGTCTAACATCATTTTCATGGTCTAAAATACATATAAAATACAGAGCAAGTAGTAAGTCATTAGCAAAAAATCATAAAGCAAGAAATACACATTAAAATACTGTAAACATAACCACATTTATTTAAAAATATATTCCAATATCAAACAGTATACTTCAACAATGCAAAACTGCAGTTACTCTTGCACCAACCTAATAGTTCACATGGCTAGTTAGTGACAGAGCCAGGATTACAATCTAGGTGTTTCGGTTTCAGAATCCATATTCTTAACTACTGTAGAGATTGGTGAATGAATGAATGATATTATCCCCATCCTCCTGATGCTCGTCACACTTCTACTCCATCTTGTCAGCATGTGTCTGTCTCCAGACTTGACCAAGCATTTAACTAGTTACACATAGCAGATAGGAAGGAAGAACTGAACTAGCTCTGTTCACTAACCTGGAGCAGGAGCTGAGCAGTTTATCCCTTTTTGCATGTTTCAGAGTTATTTATCTTGTACCATTTATGGTATTTATCTTACACCATTCAAAGATGGTATAAGAAATGTACCCCTTGTCCTCTTTACTTGCAGCTCTCATGGCTTAAAAAGTCCTTCACTTGCGGGAAGCTCAAATCTGGTGCTCTGTGACAACCTAGCGGGGTGGGATGAAGTGGGAGATGGGAGGGAGATTCAAGGGGGAGGGGACATATGTGCTCCTATGGTGATTCATGCTGATGTATGGTGGAGACCAACACAATATTGTAAAGCAGTTATCCTCCAATTAAAACAAAAATGCTTCACTCAAGTGTAACTAATTTGGGCAAGTAACTTGATACAGCTAGCATGACTGGCCGGTTTTCTTTTATCTTTGATTTAGGACCCATTACAGGTAAGGCTCAAACTCATCCAAAAAGATGCCTTGTTTCCATAGTTGATTCAAGAGTCCTGAATCTCCTTGACATCCTCAGGGAGAGTGTACTATCCTCTCCTTTATGTCCACAGTGTCTGTATACCTCTGTCAGAGCACACTGATATCCATGTCTATATCCCTTACAAAACTTGAATTTCTTTTCTTTTTTTTAAAAAAAATTTCCTTATTTTTGGTGTGTTGGGTCTTAATTGTGCCTCTCGAGCTCTTCATTGCAGCATGTGGGCTCCAGTAGTTGTGGCATGCGGGCTCAGTTGCCCCGCGGCACGTGGGATCATAGTTCCCTGACCAGGGATTGAACCCGCATACCCTGCACTGGAAGACGAGTCCTTAACCACTGAGCCACCAGGGAATTTCCCCAAACTTGAGTTTCTTAAGGGCAATAATAGTATTCCTAGTACTTAGTACAGTGCCTGGGTGTAGGATCACCCAATAGGTATTTGGTGAATGGATGATTAATACCTTTATATAGTCATACTTTCAGCAAATTTATAGCAACTGACTTTCTTTTAGGAATATAAAAACTATAAAAGTGAAAACTGACTCCTTTAATAATAATATTTTCCATTTCTTTACAATAAATTATTTTTAAAGTATATTTTTAATGCTAACAGTGCTTTATTGAGATATAATTTACGTACTTTAAAACACATGGATCTTAAGTGTACAGTTTGGCAAATGTTAATAAACATATCCATCACCCACTCAAAGAACATTTCCATCATCCCAGAAAGTTCCTTTATTACCCTTTCCAATCAAGCCTCCCTTTTTCCTAGAGGCAACGACTATTTGATTTCTTTCACCATATAAATTGGGCTTCCCTGTGACTCAGTGGGTAAAGCCTGGGGGAAGCCTGGCATGTTGTAGTCCACGAGGTTGTAAAGAGTTGGACATGACTGAGTGACTGAACAACATTTGCCATGAAGTGATGGGACTGGATACCACAATCTTAGTTTTTTGAATGTTGAGGTTAAAGCCAGCTTTTTCACTCTCCTCTTTCCCCTTCATCAAGAGGCTCTTCAGTTCCTCTTCGATTTCTGCCATTTGGGTGGTGTCATCTGCATATCTGAGGTTTCTGGTATTTCTCCCAGCAATCTTGATTCCAGCTTGTGAAACATACAAATGTTTCTTAAGTTTCTCTTAAGAGAACAAGGATAGTTTTGGCCCTCATGGATATTGTACTCTAATGGAGGAAAAAGACGTTTATCACACAGACAGTTACAAACCGTGGAAGCCCTCTGAAAGATAGGTGTTGGTGCTGTGAGTGTGTGAAAGTGAGTGAAGTTGCTCAGTTGTGTCCGACTCTGCGACCCCATGGACTGGAGCCTACCAGGCTCCTCCGTCCATGGAATTTTCCAGGCAAGAGTACTGGAGTGGGGTGCCATTTCCTTCTCCAGTGAGTGTGTGAAGGTGGGCCTAATGTGACCAGTGAGGCCGTGAGGTACGTGTAGCGTGAGGCGGAAAGGTGTTGTTATCTCTCAGTAGGAGGCTTTTCTGAAGCGAAATCTGGGCTGTTCCCTCTGCCAGGAGCTCTCCCCGTGCAGGTCTGCGCAGCTGGCTTTTTCTTGCTCTTTAAGCCTCAACTGATACGTAACTTCCTCAGTAAGACTTTCCTTGACCGCACCCTGAATTGATGTTAACACATCTCTCTTCTTCATTTCCTGTAAAACATGAATTTTTATCTGAAATTATCTTCTTAAGAGACCTTGTCTGTCTTTTCCTCACTGGTGCCCCCACTGCTTAGAATATTTCCTGAAACTTAAAGTGTACAGGAAATGGTTAAACGACTGAGTAAGTTAACGTTCTTGAGAATTACCTGTTGCATAGTTGATCTAGAGATTTGCATGTTCTCACCCCTGGAGTTTGGGAGGAGGAGTGTTCATACTGGCTTTTCCCTCATTCATTTTTCTATCCTGTTGAGCCTCCTCTCACTCCCTTGTGTCTTTTTAAAAAATTTTTATTTTAGTTTTACTGCGATGTATTTGACATATGGGACTTCTGAGGTAGCACCAGTGCCTAAGGACCCGCCTGCCAGTAGCACTGCTTAAGATACACGGCATACTTACGTGCATCGCTAAATGACTTCCACCGTGAGTTTAGTGAACGGCCATCATTTCATATGGGGACACAACTGAGGAATTTTGTTTTAAACTTCTTATTTTATTTTGGGGTAAAGCCAATTAACAAACAACGTTTTGATAGTTTCAGATGAATAGTAAAAGGACTCAGCCGTACATATACATGTATGTATTCTCTCACAAACCCTCCTCTAATCCACGTTACCACATGCCATTGAGCAGAGTTCCATGTGCTATACACCAGGTCCTTGTTGGTTATCCGTTTTAAATGTTACAGTCTGTACATGTCCATCCCAAACTCCCTAACTGTCCCTTCCCCCATCCTCTCCCCTACCACAGCCCAGCAACCAGAATTTTCTTCTCTTAGGTCTGTGTCTGTTTCTTAAGTTCATTTGTATCATTTTTCTTTAGGTTCCATACATAAGGGATGCCATATGGTGTTTCTCCTCCTCTGTCTGACTGACTTCGCTCAGGATGACAATCTCCAGGTCCATCAGTGCTGCTGCACATGCCATTATTTCCCGCATTTGAATCCACTGTGCCTTTCTAATGGGGTTGCCAATGGTAGCACCCTACTCTCTGCCATAGTGACGGGCAGGAGACTTTCAAGCTGGGCCACTCAGTGTCAGTCTCCTGGAATTTTCAAAGTTGAATAAATGAAGGAGACTTCTCAGGTGACACAGTCTGCGGTGTGAGTCTGGAGCTGTCTGTGGCCTTGAAGAAGTGGACCTGTGAGAAGAGGAGAGGCATCCCAGAGGGAAGCCGAGGTGGCTGGGCGAGGTGCTGGCAGTTTGCTAGTCTCTGCTTCCTTTGTGTCTGTAGCTCAGTTGCAACCCCTGATTTTCCCACAAGCAGTTCAGATTGAGGTTCTCTCAATAATGACCGAAAGATTCCCAGTGAAGTGGTATATAGCTTTGTTTCTGTTTTAACCTTCGCATCAGCTAACAAGCTTTCCATCTTGATGTGTCTTGTGTAGCATCTGGCTGTTGGTCTGCTGCGTAGTTTAATTTCCTATTTCAGAGAATCTGTTTTCTCTCTCCTCCCCTCTCCTCCGTCTCTCTGTCTCCCTCTCCTTCCCTCCTTCTCTCTCCCCCTCTTCAGTCCCCTTCACTGTTCTCCCTTTTTCAAACACAAAGCAGTTGCTGCCTAACTATTCTGTTTTAGTTTGTCGTGGTTGTTTAGGTGCTAAATCGTGTCTGACTCTTTTGCAACCCCATGAACTGCAGCCCTCCAGGCTCCTCTGTCCATGGGATTTCCCAGGCAGGAATACTGGAATGGGTGGCCATTTCCTTCTCCAGGGGATCTTCCCAACCCAGGGATCGAACCCGGATCTCCTGCATTGGCACACAAATTCTTTACCACTGAGACACCAGGGAAGCCCATTGTATTTTAGTACTATGTATTCATCCTTTTTGGAAATGTATTGGTAAGAAGTAAGTAGATGCCATCTTATTACTTTTGTTATTATTTACCTCATCATTGAAGCGGGTTTATTGGGCTCTTGAATCTTTTCATTTTCAACTCTGATCCTTTAAAACATCCAGGTTCCTACTCTCCAGTATCGTGGGGATGATGGGAGGTGGCTAGGGCAGTGGGCATCCTTGAATGGGAAGTTCACTTCGGGATGTTTTCTTCCCAATTTTCTGTGGTGTTGTGGCCTCACTGTCCTGATGCTGCAGACTGCTCCTCAGGAAGGAGGCCTGAGGCTGTGGGGAGAAGCCCTTCATCCTTGTGTTTGACATGCTGCTCAAGGGACCTGCTTCTCCCTTTGAACTATTGCAGCTGTTGTCAAAGCCACCCATCCATGCAGACTCCCGAGTAGAATGTTCCACATCTGCCCCATAATTTTTAGTTCTAACCTTTTCCAATTAGGAAGGTTCTAAGAAATTGTTTCAGGCCAAATAACTTTCTCAGACATCTAAATTGTCAATTGCAACCAGTATTTTTCATCTGTCTGGCTCCATTTGCACTGCATCAAGAAAAAAATGGAGACTTTTTGGTAATTTTCTCCTTTATTGATTCATTCACTCAGTAAATATTCATTAAGTACTTACCATGGGCTTCCCTGATAGCTCAGTTGGTAATGAATCTGCCTGCAGTGCAGGAGACCCCGGTTCGATTTCTGGGTCGGGAAGATCTGTGGGAGAAAGGGTTAGGCTACCCACTGCAGTATTCTTTGGCTTCCCTTGTGGCTCAGCTGGTAAAGAATCTGCCTGTAATGCAGGAGACCTTGGTTCAATCCCTGGGTTGGGAAGATCCCCTGGAGAAGGGAATGGCTACCCACTCCAGTATTCTGGCCTGGAGAATTCCGTGGAATGTATAGTCCATGGGTTCTCAAAGAGTCGGACATTTCTAAGGGACTTTCACTTTCACTTACTGTGTGCCGATCATTCTTCTAGACACTAAAGAGTCTCTGCCCTCATGGAGCTTGTATTCTAGGTGAGAAACCAATAAACAAGTAAACAGACACCTATATAGTACAGTATTAGGTAGTGCTCAATGCCAATTTGAAAAATGAAATAAATAATGCAGTGCTTTCAAAAGGAAAATCCAATAGCATATTTAAGATGAAAAATGTAATGCCAGTGTATGATGTGATTTCATCATATGCTCACTTTTAAAGTGTAAGAATAGGAGTATAGTCATTGACAATTCTAATGAAATTTGGATTTCCCTCTACATTTGCTAAAGGTTTTTACACTTTGCTTATTTTTTCTTAGAATAAAATTGTATGGTAGCCTTAATTAAAATTTTCTAAGCCAAATAATGTATTTTTCAGGTTATTATATCCGGGAAAAGTCAAAACAAGTTATAACGTTGCTGATGGACGAACAGTTGCTGCACAAAGAGAGGGAAGTAGCATGTCGGACTAGACGGCGTACCTCCTACTCCATGACATTTCCTAAAAGATTACCTGGTACAGGTAACTCACCAACAGCATGTGCTTCTGCCCCCACACCAGAAATTCCTGTTTCAGAGAAGAAGAATAAGCTTCTTAAGGTTGCACGGCTACATAATAAAAGTGCGTATAATGGGCATTGGCCTAAAGTGCAATAGATATCATTTAAGAACAGTTAAAAAGTAGAAAACATTGGGTTTTAGTATTGAAGTATTAATGCTATATTAGTAGTACTGTTACTATATTAGACATCATACTGTAGCAACAGTGATGAAGGATACTGTTCAGCAGATAATTTTATGACTAGTTCTGAATGCAGTTATCTGGGATGCAAATAAAATGTTTTTGAGCTTTAAAGGTAGTAAACTAGTACTACGCTATTTGGCATCCTGATTAAGTTTTAAGGTGTTGATCATTACTGGTGATGAAGGAGAACTGTGTTCGGACTAAGGGTCTGGGTGTGCACACGTCTACATTCTTTGATCCTCCAAATCAAGACATTGACATTGAAAAATATGCCTCCAAATTCTGAGAATGCTCTAAAACTCTTCTAGGAAAGTTCCCTGCGTTGTATAACCCTTTCCTTTACCTAAACTTTAAATCTGGACCACTGAAAAGTAGTCCTTCTTAGAAAAGAAGGCACTTATTTATAATGTTTTAATAGAAATCAGAAAGAAAAGGCAATTATCTTTTCTACTGAATTTGCTGAAACATAAAGGGAAATCTCAGGGACAGATGAGCCTGGCAGGCTACAGTCCATGTGGTCAAAAAGACTCGGACACAACTTAGCAACTAAACAACAACAAAGGAATGTCATTTTGCTCTAACTTCCCCAGGATAAAGCCTGTTAATAAATTGTGTAAAGAGTGGACAGTTTGAAGAAGCAAAAATATTAGTGAAATGTGATTTAGGTAACTGGCCCTTGAAAGCAGCTACACTTTGTGCCATAGTGAGGAGCATAGTAGTAGTAACATATACATATGTTATGTTACATATATATGTATGTTACATATATATGTTATATACATATGTTATGTTACATATATATGTTATATACATATAGGAGCACATAGTTGAAAGCATTTTCAAAGGCCTGCCTCCCAGCTTTACCATGTAACCATATTAAGCAAGATATTGAAAGAGAGACATTCCAGGTGTCAGTTAAATATTGAAAATTTAAGATGTTAATATTAATGCCAATACAAAACAATCCTGCTAAAAATCGTTAAGGTATACTATTCTGACAAGTCAAGAGTTCTCAAATGTTCACTCCATTTGTACTGGTGTGGACTGGGCAGTTGAAAGATAGTAAAAGAGGTGGGCATTGTGATTATAATAGTATTAATAAATACCAACCAAATACTTCTAAAAAGTAGTGGAACCTCTTTCTTTGGGGACCTGGTTCTTTGAAATAAATCTTGAAAGAGACACATTCTGAAATTTTCTCATAGAAGCCTGAAATTCAAACTGATACCTAAAATGAAGTAACAGAGTAAAATAACCAATTATGACTCACCTAGAGTTTCTGCATCCCTTTTGCTACTTCTCTGTTACCATTTTTGTTCTTCCTTCTTCCATTTGCTTTCCTCTTCCTTTCTTTCATTATAAATATATTTATTGAATTTATAGTTTGAAATTTGGATATCTAGCAGAACTTTGGAGCGATAGCAGTGAATAAAACAAAGCCCCTCTCATCATGTAACAAATATTCTAGTGACAGAGATAAATATTAAACACACATAAATAAAACAGATGTAAAACACTGTGTCAGATAGTGTCAAGTCCTATAAAGCAAAGGGAAGCAGTGACAGGGCAGAGAGAGACAGGAATGGCTTTGTTTTAGGTCAGGTAGTGAGGGAAGTTGGAGAAGGCAATGGCATCCCACTCCAGTACTCTTGCCTGGAAAATCCCATGGATAGAGGAGCCTGGTGGGCTGTAGTCCATGGGGTCGCTAAGAGTTGGACACGACTGAGCGACGACTTCCCTTTCACTTTTCACTTTCATGCATTGGAGAAGGAAATGGCAACCCACTCCATTGTTCTTGCCTGGAGAATCCCAGGGACGGGGGAGCCTGGTGGGCTTCTGTCTATGGGGTCGCACAGAGTCGGACACGACTGAAGCTACTTAGCAGCAGCAGCAGTGAGGGAAGTTCTTTTGGAGGAGGCAGAGATTTAAACAGAGATTTGAATGAGGTGAAGGAACTGTCCAGGTATATCTGGGATCTTTGGGCAGAGGAAACAGTGGTACAAATGCTCTGAGATGGGAGAAAGCTTGGCACCCTTCACCGTCAACTCAGGAGATGAATCCCTAAATTGCTGCAGAAGTAGCTCACCTCTGAGCCATTTTTGTGATTCATATAAGAAAATCTAGCTTATTGCTTTACAGTCACTGCTTTTTTAAACCCAAAATGATATTTCCCAGCTTTATGATAGCTTATTATTCAACTAGACTGAGCTCTGAATACCTTTTGACTATTTAAAAAAATCAATCTACCTGCAAATGAAGTAGTTTTGCTGCAATTCATTTTTTTCATACTACAAACATGTATTGAGTACCTGCATACTGTGTGTCAGACACTGTGGCTAGGCCTGGTAAACAATTTGGGTGTATTTTTGCTCTCACAGAGGTTATATCCAGTGATGAACTTTCAGTCCGTTTCAAAAAAGATGTTCAAAAAGAGTTTTGTGGATGACAACATCACTGAAGTGCATTTGTAGTGAAAATTTAAAGTGAATAATGAATTTTTACATATAAAAGCTGTAGTAAGTTTGTTAAAAAATCTGTTACATGATTTTAAAATTTCATTTATCATCATTGTGTATCATATGCATACAAAGGGGATATATAGTAGT
>SJYA01007302.1:0-19123 GCA_006410615.1 Neotragus moschatus
ACCGACTCAATGGACATGAATCTGGGTAAACTCCGGGAGTTGGTGATGGACAGGGAGGCCTGGTGTGCTACAATTCATGGCATTGCAAAGAGTCAGACAGGACTGAGTGACTGAACTGATACATTTCTTAATTTCACTGAGTGGAGACACTTTTTTATATGTCTATGCCCATGCTACTGAGAAGGATATCTTAGGCAGAAAAAAGACTCAAATATTTGTTGATACAAGCCTTTGAAATCATTATCAAATCATTACAGAGAAGGCACAGCAAGTGTCTGATGATTCTTGACTGGCTTGAAGTGAAACAAATAGCTTTTAGAAACATTCTGCCTCACTTGATACATTGTTACTGACCTCTACAAATTACTCTATTAGTTTTTATACAAAGATGTACTCATATTCAATTCTAAAAGAAAACGGAGTAACTGATATTATTTCTTTGTGAAAGGGAAAGGACTGTGGCTTGCCAGGCTCCTCTGTCCATAGAATTCTCTAGGCAAGGGTACTGGAGAGGGTAGCCATTCCCTTCTCCAGGGGGTCTTCCCAACCCAGGGACTGAATCTAGTCCTGCACTGCAGGCAGATTCCTTACCGTCTCAGCCACTAGGGAAGACAAATTGTTTCTTTAGCTCTCATATAACTTATTCCCTAGCAAACAGTAACAAAAAAACCCTCTTACCTTTTGGTGGAAAATAGGACTTGCTTTCTGCTTTATGAGGCCAATCCACGACCAAAGGCCCAAATCTTCTGAAGCTAGCAGTTATTTCATCTTAAGAAAGTACAATAACATGCATTAGGAATTAATTTTAATGATTCATTCTAAGAAATCCAGTATTTTATGTTATTTTAAAAGATTTAATATTTTAAAGTACCAAATAGCCTAAGATAAACTAGAATATAAATACTAGAAACATGTTAAGATTTAATATTTTAAAGTACCAAATAACCCAAGATAATATAAACCCAAAAATATAAATATGAGAAAAAATGTCTAATATCTTCATTAAAATGATACATAAAATTTAATCTACTTAGTCAAAGTAGTTTTTAAGCAGCACATTGGTTAGAATAATCAGTTCAGCATGACTTCTAAAATATTATATAATACCATATGGACACTAAGGGATTGACAGTATAGCAATCATAAATATCACTGACTTGAAAAACATGCTGACATTATATCAAACTAAAGATCCATAAAGAGATACATTACTGCTTGATAAAGTAACATATTGTAGGAAAAAAAAGGTCTGCTGAACAAGACACATAAAGTCTTAATATTGCTGAAATATACTAGGGTCTATACATGCCTGGTAGTTTCACTGAAAGATGTACAGGTAAAATTCAATGACACGTTCAAGTTTATTTATCACATGGAAACTTTTAGCACAGGTTAGTATACAGAATAAGTCTGGATATTTGAATTATAACTGAAAAAATTCCCCAAATGTAGTAATATTTTCTCTATTA
Organism: Neotragus moschatus; assembly: GCA_006410615.1. Taxonomy (NCBI): domain Eukaryota; kingdom Metazoa; phylum Chordata; class Mammalia; order Artiodactyla; family Bovidae; genus Neotragus; species Neotragus moschatus. Next base: position 1,470 of record SJYA01007302.1, read on the forward strand.
TTACATTGTAAATGAGAGTGGCAGATTTCCTACAGTCTCACAAGTATTAGTTTCAGTATTTTACATTTATCTTGAATTATCTTTCTTTAGTTATTATTGCACAGGATAATTTGTACATATGCTTATTATTCTTTATAAAATCTGAATTTTCTGTTTATATACTGTTTCCATTCCTTGTTTAGGTTGTATAGTCTCTTATCTGTTTCTAAAAGTACATTTACACTGAAGGTGAATTTTTGATTCTTATACATTAAAGTTTCATGGTTGCTGCTGCTGCTAAGTCACTTCAGTTTCTGACTCTGTGTGACCCCATAGACAGCAGCCCACCAGGCTCCTCCATCCCTGGGATTCTCCAGGCAAGAACACTGGAGTGGGCTGGCATTTCCTTCTCCAATGTATGAAAGTGAAAAGTGAAAGTGAAGTCGCTCAGTTGTATCCGACTCTTCACAACCCCATGGACTGCAGCCCACCAGGCTCCTCCATCGATGGGATTCTCCAGGCAAGAGTACTGGAGTGGGGTGCCATTGCCTTCTCTGAAAGTTTCATGGACGGTTACTTTTAATTCATTGTGTGTGGTGTGTGTGTTTGCATGCATGTGCGCACATGCATTACAGTCATATGAAAAGTTTTTATGTATGGTTAAGTTACATACATACAAAAAGTTTGGTCATATGTGTTATGGTCATACAAAAAGTTTTTTAAAGTTTTAAATAAATATATAAAACAAAAAGTTTAACGTATTTAAATATGTTCTATATTTTAAAAATAACTGAGATATGAACTAAAGGAAAATCTGATTTATAAAAAATGCTCACAGTAACAATATGTAAAAGATACAAAGTAAAGAAACAAACTTAGATCCCCATTCACACTATATTTTAGGTTTTTTTTTCTTTAGTATCACAAGTCATCATCTTACCTTCATCAATGTCTGGAGGAAGACCACCAACAAAAACTTTTCGAGAGAAACGTTCTATTCGCTCTCCATTCTGATGAGCTGAGTAACATGTGGGTGAATTTAAAACACCAACTTGATCATTATGCCCATCATCCAGCAAGCCATCATCTATTGGAAAGAGGGAAGAACGACCTAAAATATAAGAACAAATATAACCTGAATCTCAGACCTAAGAAAATGATAAAAGTCAGGAATAAAAAGAGCAACAATTAAAGGCTTAAAAATGAAAGTGAAAAAATAAAAAGTGAAAGTGATATAAGTATCAAAAATTAAGGAACATTCAGATAGCTTAAAAGTTCAATTACCTGAGTTCAAGAGAGATGTTGTCTGAGGGATGACTTAGAAATAAACATGGCCATATGATAACGATTATGTCATAAACAAACACTAGATCATTTTGATTTTTTATAGAAAACAGCAAGAATCTGCTGTATGGGGATGGTTAAACTGGGTATGTAACGGGAGAAATCTAGAAATTGGTGGCAGAAAGAAACGACACAGACTAAATTGATAAGAAAACAACAACAACAAAACACTTGCAGACCACAGAAATGAAGGATCAAAGTATCAAGTTATACTTGCATATAAGATCTTGATGTATTGCATATGTGTCAGTTACATGAGGGGGTGGACAGAGATCAGCACATGTGCAAAACAGAAGAGGCTTCCCTCCAGGACTTCGGTCCCCATCTGAGCCCACCCTTCAGGACACACCCTTGTAGAGGAACAGACTATATAATTCTATGCTGGATTCTGTGGGGATCACAATAAATAAGTAAGTAAGATGACCTTGTAAAACAGTCTCTAAAGTGCTTCAGAGGAAGTGTGCTGGAGGAAGGGAGTAATCTGGTTAATAAACAGGCAATTTCTTAAATCCCCAAGTGAAACTGGATAGCAGTTGTGATAAAGGGGAAAATAGTGGTACTTAGGGAGTTAAGAAAAGGTAGGCTAGTAGAATATTTGTAAGAAAATGGTTTTAAATAAATTTTTCAGGTGGAAGGAGAAACATTAGAGAGAGAAGGAAAAAATGAATTTATTTAAGAAATAAGAGTCATGTTGGCTGAAACATGTTGGAAAAAAGGAAAATAAAAAGCTAGAAAAGCACCCTAGGCTAAACAGAGCATTTAGCCTTGAATGCCAGGCTACAGGACACATTTTATTTAGTCAGCGAAAAAACAAAAAAGAACAAACAAAAAACAACTGGATATAGGCATTCAAGCATGATAATAACTTTTCCTGTATTTTAGGAAGACTCCTCTTGGCAAATATGGTTAACGTGGTGAGAAATGAGCCAATCAGAAGTCCTTCAAAAAATTCAGGAAGGATGGACAGTTGGAGGTACCTGAAGCAGTGAAAAGTAGATGGGAAATGAAACAGGAAAAAAGAATGAAAAGAAGGAATCAAAAGGTTTTAGAATATGAGTGGTAAAAATCATTAACTAAATAAATGTAAGGACAGTAAAGACCTGAAACTCCAACAGGAAGGGGAATGTGTCCTAGACATGTGAAAGTTCACAAGCTTCACATCTGAGATGTTCAGAAATGTGGAGAAAGGAGAAGAGTCACATTTCTGAGAAAGTAGTCTGGGGTCAACTCACCAGTAAACTGGTGAGAGCTTAATGTTCTTTATAACATCACTGATAAGAACTTCAGTGAGAAACGATAAGGAGAGCACCTCAGGAAACTTACAAAGGAGAAACGAAAGAATAAAAAAAGCAATGAAGGAACAATGCCAGATGTTAATATAATGATTTGAGAAAAATGATAAACTGAAGACATGCATGATTTTTGAAGGTAGCAGCATTAGTAAAGCTGCTGGTAGAGTTTTGTGAAGTACAGACATCAAAGAAGTTTGGATGTAGGCAAAGTTTTTCTTTTTTCTTCAAGATGGAGTAAAGGATTTTTTAAATGAGGAGAAAATGTATATAATCTGTACTATGTCTTAATATAAACAAATTATAAATATTCAATATTAGGTGTCATTAATGTGCTATCATCTTGAAAAGTATGGTACATAATGATGCAACTAAGGTAACAATAGCAATCTGAAATGTGACGGCCTGCACAGAACTGGGGTTTTGGGCTGAGGAAAGGGTGGCATGTCTGTGAGCTATAGCTAGCTAGATGTTAGAAGAATTTTAATTTTATAAGATCAAAAATAGGGGAAAAGATCATATTTGGTATAGGGAAGAAATTATTCTGCATATTCAAATTCAATTTAACAAGATGTTCTGAAATATACCCATGTTCACTGAGTAAGTCTATGAATATTTAACTTTCCCAATACCTTTGCTACCAAGAATAAGGACCATGAAAAACAAATGTCAGTATTCCTTCTGATCAACAGAAAGGAAGTTTTTCAAAATGAAACTATTTTCCTTAAAAGAGAACCTCATCAAGAACCATCACAAGTAATATTAATTATGAATAACTAGGTCAAATTTCTACGGTTGGACTTTCTATATTTTAAGAAGAATAAGATGAGGTAGAGAAATAACATCAATAATTAGTTTTTGATTAAAATGATAAATCCTAATTTTATACTTATTTCAGACTATGCCAATGTTTAAACAGAAATACTGAATGCAGTGATAAAGAAAACCACTATATAAGCAATATCAGAGAGGTGACCCAAATGACCTAAATTTTTTCTCTTAACTATAACATTTTAAGCACACTCATTATATACTAATGAATTTTTCTGTATTCTCTAGGCCAGAATACTGGAGTGGGCAGCCTTTCCCTTCTCCAGGGGATCTTCCCAACCCAGGGATCGAACCCAGGTCTCCTGCATTGCAGGCAGACTCTTTACCAGCTGAGCCACAAGGTAAGCCCTATTCTGTATGACTAACTATAGTATTCTAACTGTAGATACTGTCTAAAATAAATACTGCAGTTAGTATAGTAACTATCAAAGATCTCAGTGTAATCTATGTCTAAAATCTATTAGCCAAAGTTCAGATGAACAAAAGATACAATGAAAAGGCTGGGAACATGTCATATACTGGCCATACTCATGATAATCTTTATTGCTGGGAAATCAAGACCACTTTCGTTCTAGAAGCCATAAAAGCTCTAGAGATAAATACTCATTTAAAAGAGGAGTTAACTAAACATATATCATCAACAAAAATACTGTTTTTCATCCTTCCAATTATCCTTCCCTGTAACCCAAATTAACATGATTATAAAAGAAGACCACTAAATAATTATGCCTTCCATGTACTTCAAAAATACTTTCTAAGAAAGAATAAAAAAGAAAACTAAAATTACCAATACTAAGTATGAAAAAGCAGACATCAATCAACACAAAATGTATGGTTTTTAACAGACTGAGGAAATTCCCATCTATTCCTAGTTTCCTCAGAGGTTTTAAAATCGTAAATAGCTGCTGAATGTTATCAGATATGCTTCCTATATCTGTGGTATTTCTACTGCATGCATATATGCATGGTGTTTCTAATTCCTTCTGTTTATGTGGTGAATTATAGTAACTGATTTTCAAATGTCAATCTTATATTTCTGGGATAAATCCCACTTAATCATGATACATTTTCCATTTCTATAAACTTCTAGATTCAGTCTATCAATATTTTCTTTAGAATTTTTACCTCTATTTCATGAGGGATACTGGTATATAGTTTTCTTATATATTCTTGTCAGGTTTTAGTATCAGGGTTATAAAATAAGTTAGGAAAAGCTCTACTTACAAACACAAATGCAAGCAAATTAGCTTACACTAAGATATCTAAAATGTACAATAAAATTTAGAAACTAAATATGGTAGTTACAATAAATATTATAGACAGAAGCAATAAGAGATGAAAGAGAAAAATAGGACTATACAACGTTGGTCAATCACTCCCAGTGAAAGTGTGCACGACGGCATCTATGTTGCCAGGCCTATTCAACAGGTCACCAAGATCTCCTTTCAAGATGAAAGCAACATAACATAATGCATATTCCTTTTTTTTTTTTTTTTGCATATTCCTATAAACAGGACTCAAAGCACACCTTCTCCAAAACCAGGAAATCAGTAAAGATTCTGTAGTGAGAAAAACTGCAGCCACCACAAATATGAGCCTCATTTATGATGTTAATCATGATTTCATGATCCTTTGGGGCTTCCCACGTGGCAAAGATGGTAAAGAATCTGCCTGCAAAGCAGGAGACCTGGGTTTGATTCCTGGCNAGCACACCTTCTCCAAAACCAGGAAATCAGTAAAGATTTTGTAGTGAGAAAAACTGCAGCCACCACAAATATGAGCCTCATTTATGATGTTAATCATGATTTCATGATCCTTTGGGGCTTCCCACGTGGCAAAGATGGTAAAGAATCTGCCTGCAAAGCAGGAGACCTGGGTTTGATTCCTGGGTCAGGAAGATCCCCTGGAGGAGGAGATGGCTTCCCACTCCAGTATTCGTGGCTGGAGAATTCCATGGACAGAGAAGTCTGGCAGAGTCCATGGAGTTGCAAAGAGTCGGACATGACTGAGCGACTAACACATACCCATACAATCATGATTCAAATTACTCACTTTAAAGTATTTTTAAAAAATCATTAGAGAATGCATGGAACTTCTCTATATCCACATAAAAACTGTTGTTCTATATAAGCAATAATGAAAACTCTACGACGAGCATCCTAACTGAAGACGGAACTAAAGACAAACTGACATATATGCGTGCATGACTGAGAGGCAGTCCTCAATATCTGGTCTTCTTAAGTGTGCAAGTGTGTGTAGCACAAATGGATGCAGTGAGAGAAGTCACGGACAATTACTAACTTTGACACTGGTGGCTATGCTAATATGCCCAAAATTAATCATTATACTTGGCTTTTCAGACCATAGCCTTATTCTCAGTTCAGTTCAGTCACTCAGTCGTACCCAACTCTTTGCGACCCCATGAACAGCAGCACGCCAGGCCTCCCTGTCCATCACCAACTCCCGGAGTTCACTCAGACTCACGCCCATTGAGTCCGTGATGCCATCCAGCCATCTCATCCTCGGTCATCTCCTTCTTCTCCTGCCCCCAATCCCTCCCAGCATCAGAATCTTTTCCAATGAGTCAACTCTTTGTATGAGGTGGCCAAAGTACTGGAGCTTCACCTTTAGCATCATTCCTTCCAAAGAAATNACATTAAGACAGAAACACACTAATTATGGGTGATGCTTTGTGTGTTGCTCTCCAAGTGAAAGAAGATGACGTAGTTGTTCTGTATCATTCCTCGAGTGCTGAGAATCTTTTAAATGAACACAATAGTGTTAGAAATGGGTAATCCACTTGAGAGAAGCACAGACCAAGAAAAAGAGTATCAATATAACACCAAGTGGAAAGTCCCTTAAACTGTCTTATGTTGAGAAGGACAGCTTCAGGGTCATTAAAGCTGAATCTAGGCAGAAAGCACAAAGTTTCAGATTATCCAGTGCCTATGTCTTAAGGGTGACAATATACAGCCTTGATGTACTCTTTTTCCTATTTGGAACCAGTCTGTTGTTCCATGTCCAGTTCTAACTGTTGCTTCTTGACCTGCATACAGATTTCTCAAGAGGCAGGTCAGGTGGTCTGGTATTCCCATCTCTCTCAGAATTTTCCATAGTTTATTGTGATCCACACAGTCAAAGTCTTTGGCATAGTCAATAAAGCAGAAATAGATGTTTTTCTGGAACTCTCTGGCTTTTTCCATGATCCAACAGATGTTGGCAATTTGATCTCTGGTTCCTCTGCCTTTTCTAAAACCAGCTTGAACATCTGGAAGTTCACAGTTCATGTATTGATGAAGCCTGGCTTAGAGAATTTTGAGCATTACTTTACTAGCATGTGAGATGAGTGCACCACCCTTACGGCAGAAAGTGAAGAGGAACTAAAGAGCCTCTTGATAAAAGTGAAAAGGAGAGTGAAAAAGTTGGCTTAAAACTCAACATTCAGAAACCGAAGATCATGGCATCCAGTCCCATCACTTCATGGGGAATAGATGGGAAAACAGTGTCAGACTTTATTTTTCTGGACTCCAAAATCGCTGCAGATGGTGATTGCAGCCATGAAATTAAAAGAGACTTACTCCTTGGAAGAAAAGTTGTGACCAACCTAGATAGCATATTCAAAAGCAGAGACATTACTTTGCCAACAAAGTAATAGTCAAGGCTATGATTTTTCCAGTAGTCATGTATGGATGTGAGAGTTGGGCTGNTGAAAAAGTTGGCTTAAAACTCAACATTCAGAAACCGAAGATCATGGCATCCAGTCCCATCACTTCATGGGGAATAGATGGGAAAACAGTGTCAGACTTTATTTTTCTGGACTCCAAAATCGCTGCAGATGGTGATTGCAGCCATGAAATTAAAAGAGACTTACTCCTTGGAAGAAAAGTTGTGACCAACCTAGATAGCATATTCAAAAGCAGAGACATTACTTTGCCAACAAAGTAATAGTCAAGGCTATGATTTTTCCAGTAGTCATGTATGGATGTGAGAGTTGGGCTGTGAAGAAGGCTGAGCGCTGAAGAATCGATGCTTTTGAACTGTGATGTTGGAGAAGACTCTTGAGAGTCCCTTGGACTGCAAGGAGATCCAACCAGTCCATTCTGAAGGAGATCAGTCCTGGGATTTCTTTGGAGAGAATGATGCTAAAGCTGAAACTCCAGTACTTTGGCCACCTCATGTGAAGAGCTGACTCACTGGAAAAGACGCTGATGCTGGGAGGGATTAGAGGCAGGAGGAGAAGGGGACAACTGAGGATGAGATGGCTGTATGGCATCACTGACTCATTGGGCGTGAGTCTGAGTGAACTCCAGGAGTTGGTGATAGACAGGGAGGCCTGGCATGCTGCAATTCATGGGGTCGCAAAGAGTTGGACACGACTGAGCGACTGAACTGAACTGAACTGAACTGATGTCCTAAGGAATGCGTTTATTATTTCTTATGGAGGCAGAAAGAAAGCCAGTGTTAATTGTCTGCTTCAAGCCAAGAACTGTACATGTAATTCAATCTTTACATCAAACCCGTTAGGAATATGTTAACCAACATCATTTTACATGTGAGAAAACTAAAGCTTACGGGTCATGTTTCTAGATAACTCAGTCAGTGTGTATCCTTTGTGGACTTCAAACTCAAATCACCTTGTCATTTCCATATCCCAAATGACCAAGTTTCTGTGTCAAGGACCCTTAGAAAGGTTGGGTGACCTATGGATTAGCTGATGGAATTCTTTCACAGAGTTTCCTAATCTGTAGCATATATTTTTTTAAGTGCTTAATTGGAGGGAAATTGTTTCACAATGTTGTGTTGGTTTCTGCCATACAACAGCATGAATTAGTCATAACTATATATATGATAAATGTATATATACCCCTTTTCCTCTTATGTTATATATAAATTAAATAAACAGTATCTTTATGCACCTCAATGTTCATAGCAGCACTATTCACAGTAACCAAAACATAGAGGCCACATAAATGTTTGCTGACCGATGAATGGACGGATGAAGATGTGAAATACACACACACACACGCACGCACATGCACACACACATATGCACACACTGTAATATTACTGAGCCATAAAAAAGAAAGGATTAATGCCATTTGCAGCAACATGGACCTAGAGATGATCATATTAAGTGTAGTAGACAAACCACTGCAGCATTTTTGCCTTGAGAACCCCATGAACAGCATAAAAAGGAAAAAGTCATGACACTGAAAGATGAGCCACCCAGGTGGGGAGGTGTCAAATATGCTAATGAAGAACGGAGAAATAGCTCCAGAAAGAATGAAGAGGATGGACCAAGCAGAAACAATGCCCAGTTGTGGATATGTCTGGTGGCGAAAGTAAAATCTGATGCTGTAAAGAACAATATTTCATAGGAACCTGATATTTCATAGGTCCATGTATCAAGGTAAACTGCAAGTGGTCAGACAGGAGATGGTAAGAGTCAATATCGACATTTTAGGAATCAGTGAACTAAAATGAACCAAAATGGGTGAATTTAATTGAGAAGACCATTATATCTACTACTTTGGGCAAGAATCTCTTAGAAGAAATGGAGTAGCCCTCACAGTCAACAAAAGGGTCTGAAATGCAGTATTTGGAAGCAATCTCAAAAACGACAGACTGATCCCTGCTCATTTCCAAGAAACCACTCAATACCACAGTAATCCAAGTCTATGCCCCAACCACTAATGCTGAAGAAGCCGAGGTTGAATGGTTCTATGATGACCTACAAGACCGTCTAGAACTAACACCAAAAAAAAAAAAAAAAAAAAGATGTTCTTTTCATCATAAGGGACTGGAATGCAAAAGTAGGAAGTCAAGAGATACCTGCAGTAACAGGCAAGTTTGGCCTTGGAGTACAAAATGAAGCAGGGCTAAGGCTAACAGAGTTTTGCCAAGAGAACATGCTGGTCATAACAAACACCCTCTTCCAAAAACACAAGAGACAACTCTACATATGGACATCACCAGATGGTCAAGATCAAAGTCAGATTGATTATATTCTTTATAGCTGAAGATGGAGAAGCTCTTTACAGTCAGCAAAAACAAGACTAGGAGCTGACTCTGGCTCAGATCATGAACTCCTTATTGCAAAATTCAGACTTAAATTGAAGAAAGTAGGGAAAACCACTAGACCATTCAGGTATGACCTAAATCAAATCCCTTACAATTGGTTATACAGTGGAAGTGAGAAATAGATTCAAGGAATTAGATCTGATAGACAGAGTGCCTGAAGAACTATGGACAGAGTTTCATAACATTGTGCAGGAGGTGGTGATCAAAACCATGCCCCAAATAAAGAAATGCAAAAAGGCGAAACGGTTGTCTGAGGAGTCCTTACAAATAGCTGAAAAAGAAGAGAAGCAAAAGGCAAAGGAGAAAAGGAAAGATAGATCCATCTGAAAGCAGAGTTCCAGAGAATAGCAAGGAGAAATAAGCAAGCCTTTTTAAGTAAACAATGTAAAGAAATAGAGGAAAACAGTAAAATGGGAAAGACTGGAGATCTCTTCAAGAAAATTAGGGATACCAAGGGAACATTTTATGCAAAGATGGGCACAATAAAGGACAGAAACGGTATAGACCTAACAGAAGCACAAGATATTTAAAAGAGATGGCAAAAATACACAGAAGAACTATACAAAAAAAAAAAAAAAAAGTCTTAATGAACCGGATAAGCACAATGGTGTGATCAATTACCTAGAGCCAGAAATCCTGGTTGTGAAGTCAAGTGGGCCTCAGGAAGCATTACTATGAACAAAGCTAGTAGAAGTGATGGCATTTCAGCTGAAATATTTCAAATCCTAAAAGATGATGCTGTGAATGTGCTGCACTCAATATGCCAGCAAATTTGGAAAACTCAGCAATNTAGAGCCAGAAATCTTGGAGTGTGCACTCAAGTGGGCCTTCGGCAGCACCACTGTGAATAAAGGGGATGGAATTTCAGCTGACCTTTTCCAAAATCCTAAAAGATAATGTTGTTAAGGTGACACACTCAATATACTAGAAAATTTGGAAAATTCAGCTGTGGCCACAGGACTGGAAAAGGTCAGTTTTTATTCCAATCCTAAAGAAATATAACTCCAAAGAATATTCAAACTACTGCACAATTGCACTCATTTCACATGCTTCCAAGTAATGCTCAAAATCCTTCAAGCTAGGCTTCAACAGTATGTGAATCAAGAACTTCCAGATGTACAAACTGGATTTAATAAAGGCAGAGGAAACAGAGACCAAATTGCCAACATCCCTTAAATCATAGAAAAGGCAAGATAATTCCAAAAACATTTACTTCTGTTTCATTGACTACAGTAAAGCCTTTGACTGTGTAGATCACAACAAATTGTGGAAAATTCTTAAAGAGATAGATAATAATACTAGACTACCTTACCTATTTTCTGGGAAACCTGTATGCAGGTCAAGAAGAAACAGTTAGAACAGTTAGAACAATGGACTGGTTCCAAATTGGGAAAGGAGTATGTCAAGGCTGTATATCGTCACCCTGCTTATTTAACTTCTATGAAGAATATGTCATTTGAAATGCTGGACTGAAGAACAAGCTGGAATCAAGATTGCTCAGGGAAATATCAATAACCTCAGATATGCAGATAACACTACCCTTATGGCAGAAAGGGAAGAGGAATTAAAGAACTTCTTGATGAAGATAAAAGAGGAAAGTGAAAAGGCTAGTTTAAAACTCAACATTCAAAAACTTAAGATCATGACATCCAGTCCCATCACTTTATGGAAAATAGATGGGCAAACCATGGAAACAGCGACAGATTTTATTTTCTTGGGCTCCAAAATCACTCTGGATGATGACTGCAGCCATGAAATTAAAAGATGCTTGCTCCTTGGAAGAAAAGAAATGCCAAACCTAGACAGCCTACAGAAGGTCTGTAGTCAAAGAGATAGTTTTTCCAGCAGTCATATATGGATGTAAGCGCTGGACAATTAAAAAGGCTTAGCACTGAAGAACTGATGCCTTTGAACTGAGCATCGGTTGTAGTAAGTCAGAGAAAGACAAATACTGTATGATATCACTGATATATGGAACCTAGAGTATGACACAAAGAAACTTATCTACAAAACAGATTATTTTATTATCTACAAAATAGAAACAGGCTCAAAGACATAGCTATAGTCCATGGGGGCACAAAGAGTCAGACATGACTGAGCCACTCCCTATCACTCACACTCAGCCCTCTTATGATCCAACTTTTCCATGGCTACTGGAAAAACCATAGCTTTGACTATGTCAACAAAGCATGTCTCTTCTTTTGAATATATTGTCTAGATTTATCATAGCTTTTCTTCCAAGGAGGAAGCTTTTTTTAATTTCATGTCTGCAGTCACCATCCTTGGTGATTTTGGAGCTCAAGAAAATAAAATCTGTCAGTTTCCACTTTTCCCCCATCTATTTGCCATAAAGTAATGGAACCCAGTGCCATGATCTTAGTTTTTTAAAGTTGCATTTTAAGCCAACTTTTCCATTCTCTTTTGCACCCGCATCAACAGGCTCTTTAGTTCCTCTTCACTTTCTGCCAGTAGAATGGTATCATCTACTATCTGAGATTGTTGATATTTCTCCTACAAATCTTGATTATAGCTTGTGATTCTTCCAGCCCAGCATTTCACATAATATACTCTGACTCTTTTCGACTCCATCAACTGCAGCACCCCAGGCTGCAGTCTGCATATAAGTTAAATAAACAGAGTGACAATATACAGCCTTGTCATACTCCTTTCCCAGTTTTGAACTAGTCTGCTGTTCCATGTAAGGTTCTAACTATTGCTTCTTGACCTGCATGCAGGCTTTGTAGGAGACAGGTAAAGTGGTTTGGTATATCCATCTCTTTAAGAATTTTTCATAATTTGATGTGATTCTCATGGTCAAAAGTTTTTGCATAGTCAATGAAGCAGAATAAAAATTTTCTCCACTTCCCTTGCTTTTTCTATGATCCAATGGATGTTGGCAATTTGATCTCTGGTTCCTCTGCCTTTTCTTAAACCTAGTTTGTACATCTAGAATGCTTGGTTCACATACTGTTGAAGCCTACCTTGAAGAATTTTGAGCATCACCTTGCTAGCATGTGAAGTGAGTACAATTGTGTGGTAGTTTAAGCGTTCTTTGGTGTTGCCTTTCTTGAGATTGGAATGAAAGTTTATCTTTTCCAGTCCTTTGGCCACTGCCAAGTTTTCCAAATTTGCTGGCATATTGAGTGCATCACTTTAACAGAATCATCTTTTAGGATTTAAATAGCTCATCTGGAATTCTATCACTTCCACTAGTTTTGTTTGTAGTAATGCTTCCTAAGGCCACTTGACTATGCACTCCAGGATGTCTGGTTCTAGGTGAGTAACCACACATCATGGTTATCTGGGTCATTAAGACTTTTTTTTTTTTGTATTTTCCTTCTGTGTGTTTTTGCCACCTCTTCTTAATCTGTTAGGGTCTTGGGTTTCTGTCCTTTATAGTGCCCATCTTTACATAAAATGTTCACTTGCTATCTCCAATTTTCTTGAAGAGATCTCTAGTCTTTCCCATTCTATTGTTTTCTTTTATTTCTTTGCATTGTTCACTTACTTTTTCTTGCTAGTCTCTGGAACTCTGCATTCAGTTGAGTGTATCTTTCCCTTTCTCCCTTGCCTTTTGCTTCTCTTCTTTTCTCAGCTATTTGTAAGGCCTCCTCAGACAACCACTTTGCTGTCTTGTATTTCTTTTTTGGGGAGATGTTTTTGGTCACCACCTCCTGTAAAATGTTATGAACTGTACAATATTGCATGTAAATAAAATGCAAAGGATTCATATTAAAGAATAAAGGATGTAAGACCTTGGATGTAGTGGTTCTTATTCCTGGAGAATGTACACAGCAGACTGTACTGTGCATCAGTTTATACTAAGGCAGAGAAATCAAATCAGCCACACAGAACTGTTAATATATCATCAGCTAAAGATTTTTCCCTTTATTTGTAGATGCAAGGTTACTTTACCAAACTAGATTATAGATCTCTTTTTAAAATTCTCTATTTCTCCTACTTAATAGAGCGCAAATCAAATGTTATTCATTTATATTGATATATGTAGCCTCTGTCTTTATTGTTGTTCATTTGTTTTCACATTCAGGCATTCTTTCCTTGATATATGCTTAAGCTGGGAATGGGACTTTATGCTGATGAGTCTGTTGAGAATACTCTTGTCATGAACAATTAACCATCTTTAGGAGCTTTTAGGGAAATGGAAATTCTGGCATGATGAGAGAGCTAGAGCATTGAACTCAGTCTGGGATGGCTATCTTGAAAGCCAGCTTCAGCTAATTGGTAGTGGAAAAAGTAGTGTAATTTTTTTTTTTTTTTTGGCTGCACTAGGTCTTTGTTGTGGTTCACGGACTCTTCTTGCTGCACACAGGCATTGTCTAGTTGCAGTGAGAAGGAGCTACTCTCTAGTTGTGGTGCATGGGCTTCTCATTTTGGTGGGTTCTCTTGTTGTGGAGCATGGGCTGTGGGCCTGTGGACTCAGTAGTTGTGGTGCAAAGCTTGGTTGCCTTGCAGCGTGTAGGATCTTCCTGGAATATGGATCAAACCAATGTGCCCTGCGTTGGCAGGTGGATTCTTAACCACTGAATCACTAGGGAAGTCTGAGGTAGTGTGATTGATTTTGGACAACGTAGTAACAACATTCCAGGCACTTACTATTCTTGCTCGTAAGGATTCAGTATTTCTACTCGAAAAGCCTGCTGGTTTACAGTACCCAAATCAGAGAATTCTGGAAACTTCCTCTCTTTCAAATTTACATTTAATGTAAAAGAAGTAGCATTCAGAAAGGATGAATTTCCCAAAGCTAAGTAACTGCTTGAAAGGTAGGACCAAAAGCTAGACCTCAGTTTTCTTGTCTGCCCATCTAACTCTCTTTATTATCCTCAGCAATGTTTCACAACAATGAGAGAATTTCCCTTTAATCTTATCCATATCTGTTACACAGCTTTTGGAAAGAAAACTGAGAAAATCTCCACTCTGCCAAGTCAGTGGGGAGTTCTCCCAAGCTATGGGTGATGGTCTTTTGTCACCAATATCAAATTGGCCCACAAACTACTAAGAAATAACCCAGAACCATCCAACCCTGAAAGAACCAAACAAGATAATGACTGGTTCTGCTCTCCTAAGCAGGGATGCATTCCTAGGGGAGCTGAGGATGAGGAGATTCATGAGTATGAAGTTGTCTCCTGAAACAGGATAGAACTGACCACATGCCTCCTGTTGTGATGTGCTCTTATCTCTGGAGCCTGCTGAGTGGAGGGATGGAGTCTAGCCCTGCAGGGGTTAAATTCTCCTTCCCAAATGCACTCAAAACTGCACCACAAGAGCCAATAATTGGAAGGTTCTGTTCCTCCTTCTGTTCCATCACACACAGAGATGCTCACAGCTCAATAAATCTCTTACTGTTAGATATGACTCCACAGTCCAGAGGATTGGGCCTAAAAGGAAAATTAGCATCACAAATATTTGGGAACCTTCCTTCTCTTGGAACCACTAATTACTTCCCTTTCATTTCTTTGTTCTTTCCTTTTGATGCCTTTACTTACTTATTTTTAAAATTGATATATAATTGATTTACAATGCTGTGTTAGTCTTAGGTATACAGCAAAGTTATTCAGATATATATGTCATTTTTTGGATTTGTTCCACTATAGGTTACTGCTAAGTATTGACTAGAGTTTCCTGTGCTATACAGTAGATCTTTGTTTATCCATTTTGTACATAGTATGTGTATATAGTGTGTGTATAGTAGTGTGTATATACTAATTTATCCCTCCCCCCTTTCCCCTTTGGTAACCATAAGTTTACTTTCTATGTTTGTAGGTCTAATTCTGCTTGATATACAAGTTCGCCTGTATCATTTTTTTAAATTCCACATAAAAGTAATATCATACAACATTTCTCTCTCTGACTTACTTCAGTTAGTATGTTAATCTTTAGGTCTAACCATATTGCTGCAAATGGTATTCTTTCCTATTGGTATTCTTTCCTATTCCTATAATTTTTAGAAAGCTTTCTCTTAAAAAAAATCTGCATAGAATATCCTGACATCTCCAGGGCTATAGTGTTCCATGCAAAGAGCTTTAATCAGACTTATGATAGAACATAAGTGTTGTCTACAGATGAATTATAGGAAGTGAGAGAATGAGATCAGAGTGTCAGAATCAGGGCAGGGCTGGACATGCCATGTTGTGCTACCCTGTGATACTTGGCAATAGGAAATTGTCCTAAAGAAATATGTCTCATTCTCCAAGCTTAAGGTTTTCCTATTTATAACATCTGCAGTATACCTGGCCAAGTACAATTAATTAGCAGGATAAGGGAAAAAGGAGACAGACAAGAAACCGCAACTAGAAGCTCCTGCTAGACTTGCAGGCAGACCCCACTGGTAGCCCAGATACTGGCTTGTCTGGGGACACTGTGCAAATTAGAAAAAAGACAAGTTTTGCTTAAAACACTTTACTGCCATCTACTGGAAAGCTGTCAAAATAATGATTCATATCTAGGGTGAATGAATGCTCCCCCTGGAGGTGTATCCTGTCATTGCAAAACTCAAATAACTAAAGTTAGGTCAACTTCAGACCCCCTTGCCTGGAAAACCCCATGGATGGAGGAGCCTGCTAGGCTGCAGTCCATGGGGTTGCTAAGAGTTGGACACAACTGAGCGACTTCACTTTTACTTTTCACTTTCATGCATTGGAGAAGGAAATGGCAACATACTCCAGTGTTCTTGCCTGGAGAATCCCAGGGTTGGGGGAGCCTGGTGGGCTGCCATCTAGGGGGTCACAGAGTCGGACACGACTGAAGTGACTTAGCAGTGCACATGCAACCATGGTTATGGGCCAGAAACCAGTCTACACCAGGACACCATAGCATGTAAATCAAAGGAAGGCATAATCCAAGATGAAGCACTTCAAAGGGAGACTGGACTCAAAAAGCCAGGGGGCCATTGCCTTTGGTCATACAGAGGATGATGGAGGCAGAGGGAGTTTGACAAGTCCAAGACGGCCCTCAGCACCNCAGTCTACACCAGGACACCATAGCGTGTAAATCAAAGGAAGGCATAATCCAAGATGAAGCACTTCAAAGGGAGACTGGACTCAAAAAGCCAGGGGGCCATTGCCTTTGGTCATACAGAGGATGATGGAAGCAGAGGGAGTTTGACAAGTCCAAGATGGCCCTCAGCACCAGACAGAGGATACAAGGCAGACTCTAGCTCAGAGGGTCAGACACAAGTCTTCATAAGGTGATTCAAAGTCTCAAACCCTGAGGAAGAAGCTGAGGCTGTAGTCAGTCACAGCTGTGAAGATAGAAGGGCTGGAAAGCCTAGAGTTTTGACAGGGTTCAGTAGTCATTCAACAAACATTTACTGAGTGCCTACTATGTGTTAAGCTTTATGCTAGGTAAAGAGACTACAGATATAAATAAGTCATGATCTCTACCTTCAGGAAATCCTTATTCTGATAAAAGTTCCCCAAACAACTTATTTTGGTGAATTTAATAATTCATCAAAAAAGCAATAAATATTTAATGAATGTCTATGATATGCCTGGCCTCATACTAAGCACAGAGCATGTAATTGTAAACTAAAAACAGTTCTTGTCTAGAGAGTGTGGAGAAAAGGGAACCTTCCTACACTGTTGGTGGGAATGTAAATCGGTGCATCCCTTATAAAGAATAGTGTAGAGGTTCCTCAAAAAACTATTTTGAATTGTCATATAAAATCCAGAAATCCCACTCCTGGGCATATATCTGTATGAAACCATAATCCAGAAAAGTACTTGCACCCTTATATTCATAGTAGCACTATTCACAATAGCCAAGACACAGAAACAATGTAAATGTCCACCAATAGATGAATGGATAGATGTGGTACACATTTACAATGAAATATTACTCAGCCTTAAAATGACTGAAATAATGCCATTTGCCACATGGATGGACCTCGAGATGATCATACTAAGTGAAGTAAGTCAGAAAGATAAAGACAAATACCATATGATATCACTTTTATGTAGAATCTAAAATAGGACTCAAATGAACTTACCTACAAAACATGAACAGATTCAGACATGGAGAACAGACTTGTGGTTGTCAAGGGGAGGGATGATTTGAGAAAAAATTTATATTAATTTATATTAAAAAATAAAAATTAAAAAAGAGTCTTGCACA
>SJYA01007303.1:4377-18892 GCA_006410615.1 Neotragus moschatus
TCCATTTGCTCCTGGTAGGCAGAGCTGAGTCTATCTTAGACATGGCTGTATCCACTCCGCTAAGCCCTGGGTGGGACAAAATAAGCCTTCAAATATTTGTTGAATAGAAAAATAAAGTCCTAGGATTTCCTCAGTGGACTTGAGAAGGAAACTCTGTTCTATTTACTGTATGAGGGCTAGTAGCCTAGAAATTAGCCTTCTAGGGAGGCCCCACATGAAACCCAGTTCTGGACCACCCTTCCCTTCCATCCTCAGAATATTCTATGTCATTCTTTTTTTTACTATTATTATTTTTAAATTTTTTGGCCGTGCTGCCACAGCATGCGAGGGCTCTTAGTTCAGCTCCCCAGCAAGGGATCGAACCTGCACTCCTCGCGGTGGAAGCAGCAGAGTCTTAATCACTGGACCGCCAGGGAATCACCCGCCCCTTCTACCTCATTCTTGCCTCTCTGCCCCCAGCCCCACCTGAGTTCAAGCCTTCGTCATCTCTGACATTTTGAAACTTGGCCTCTTTACTCACGCTCTTCTTCCAGCTCCATTCACCCTGATCCCCTCCACCCAGCCGACAGAATGACTTTCCAAAAATGCAAAATGGCCCATGCCCCGCCCCTGGCCTGAATTCTTCAGTGGCTTCTCATTGCCCTCAAGTCCAAACTCTCCAGCCTGGCTCTTAAGGCTACTTCTGGTCTGGGGCCAGCCCCCCACACCCGCCACCCCGTTCTCCGCCCTCCGCCTCTCTGCATCCGCTTGAGCACTGTTTCCCCCTGAACCAGTGCTTTCGTCACGCTCAGAGCACCCATCCACCCACTACCCAAGCATTTGGCCTGATCACTCCCCTTCAAGCCTCTGCCCTGACTGTTCCCTCTGCCGGGACTCCCCTCCCTGCTTTCACCTGATACATTCCTTCAAAGGCTTTGCTTATAGGTCCTGTGATTCCTGAAGGGCTCCTCCCGCCTCTCCCCGACCTCCGCCTCCCCTCAGTGTTTAGCTCCCCTCCTGGTTATCAGAGGTTCCTCCCTGAAAGAGCTTGACCCCATGAGCACACATCTATGTTTGCATCTCTGAGAGTCTCAAGATCAGTGAATACCACAGAGGGTATCTGACACACAGAAGGTGTGCAAAAAACTAAAAATAAAATAAAAGAATTTGCTGACTGATTCATTCATTTACTTACCTATCACCAGACACCAAGCGCTGGACATAAATAAAGAGATGAATGAAACAGACCCACTACACCTCCTCCGTGTTTTCTGTACCTCTCTGGTGCTTCATTCCCCTCCCTTTTAAAAACATTTAGTATTATTATTTTATTTTTTGGCATAAAGGATCTTAGTTCCCCAACCAAGGATGGAATAGGCGCTCCCTACAGTGGAAGGGAGGAATCAACCACTGGGCCACCACCCACGTGCCTGCTTAATTGCTTAGTCGTGTCCCACTCTTTTCGATCCCATGGACTGTAGCCCACCAGGCTCCTCTGTTCATGGGATTCTCCAGGCAAGAATACTGGAGAGGGTTGCCCTCCTCCAGGGGATCTTCCCAACCCAGGGATCGAACTGAAGTCTCTTACTTCTCCTGCATTGGCAGGCAGTTCCTTTACCACTAGGTTCACTTGGG
Source organism: Neotragus moschatus (assembly GCA_006410615.1). Classification (NCBI taxonomy): domain Eukaryota; kingdom Metazoa; phylum Chordata; class Mammalia; order Artiodactyla; family Bovidae; genus Neotragus; species Neotragus moschatus. The sequence goes on from SJYA01007303.1 coordinate 5,992, forward strand.
AAGCCCACTGAGGTTTAGAATCATATAATCCTTTGCTGTGGCAGGGGGGCTGTCCTGTGGGATGTTTGTAGGGTGTTTGTAGGTTTGTAGGGCGTCTAGCAGCATTCTTGACCCTTACCTACAAAATGCCAACAGCCCCTCCCCAGTAGTGACAATCAAAATGGCTCCGGATATCACCAACCGTCCTCTAGGGGCAAAGTGAAAGTGAAAGTTGCTTAGTCGTGTCCGACTCTTTGCGACCCCATGGACTACAGAGTCTGTAGAATTCTCCAGGCCAGAATACTGGAGTGGGTAGCCTTTCCCTTCTCCAGGGGATCTTCCCAGTCCAGGGACTGAACCCAGGTCTCCTGCATTGCAGGCAGATTCTTTACCAGTTGAGCCACCAGGGAAGCCCTAGGGTGTAAAATCACTCCTAATGGAGAACCTAATTGATTTATAGTAATATCAAAGAGTCTGGCCCGAAGACAAAATCCAGTTATGAGGAAGAAAAGTAACTCCAAGTCCAGCCCAGTGGTTAAAGCTTACCTTAGAGTTCACATAAAAATTCACTTAGGATTTATGGATTTTACTGAGTATAAATTATACTTCCATAAGAAGAATAACGGAGAAGGCAATGGCACCCCACTCCAGTACTCTTGCCTGGAAAATCCCATGGACGGAGGAGCCTGGCAGGCTGCAGTCCATGGGGTCGCGAAGAGTTGGACACAACTGAGCGACTTCACTTTCACTTTTCCCTTTCATGCATTGGAGAAGGAAATGGCAACCCACTCCAGTGTTCTTGCCTGGAGAATCTCGGGGACAGGGGAGCCTGGTGGGCTGCCGTCTATGGGGTCGCACAGAGTTGGACACGACTGAAGTGACTCAGCAGCAGCAGCAGCAAGAAGAATAAAAGGGAGAATAAGGTGCTGTATCTCTGGGATGAGGCTGGTGATATTTTATAGCTCAATAGAAATTTGGGTTATACCAACGTATGCATTTGTTCAAAGTTAGCAAATTACTCCTGAAGAAAGTGAAAGTGAAGTCACTCAGTCGTGTCCGACTGACTCTTTGCGACCCTGTGGACTGTGTCCATGGGATTTTCCAGGCAAGAGTACTGGAGTGGGTTGCCATTTCCTTCTCCAGAGGAATCTTCCTGACCCAGGGATTGAACCCTGGTCTCCCACATTGTAGGCAGATGCTTTACCGTCTGAGCCACCACCCCTGAGATCTATGCATTTCACTAAGCGTAAATTAGATCTCAAAAGATAAAAATCTACACACAAATACCGTGCTCTAGTTAATACTTCACACGATGAACTACTTGGAAGGTACTGATAATTCAACTTCTTTGGGATGTATCAAAATTAAATGGTTAGATAAGATGGATAGAGGGATGAAGGAATGAATGGATGGATAGATGGACAGGTAGACAGATGTGTGATAAAGCAAGTATGGCAAAACGTGAAAGTAGAAACCAGTTGGTAGGTATATGAGAGTTCAAAGCAGCTTTCTTTCAACTTTGCTGTATGTTTGAAGTTTTTCAAATTAAGCTGTTGGAAAACAGTGCCTTGGGCTATGTATGTTTTTGTGCATAAGTTTTCATTCCTTAAATAAGGAAAATATAATAGCCTCTATGGCTGTAGGTTCAGACCCACCTCTGACCAACCTGTGCCCTTTCTTCCTCCGAACCTGCTTTCTCTCCCATCAACTAGGGGTCGTGATTTATTGAGGCACAAGCCCTGGAGTCAGACACACGGGGTTCCCATCGGGACTTTACCACATCAAAAGTTAAGTGGCCTTGGACAACGACCTCACACTCTGTGCATCTCAAACTGGACAATGGCGTTTGCAGCAACATGAATGGACTTAGAGGCTGTCGTACTAAGCGAAGTAAGCCAGAGCAAGACAAGTGAATGATCATTCTTATATGGGGAATCTAAAAAGAAGGCTACAAATTAGCTTATTTACAAAACGGGAAGACACTTACAGACATAGAAAACAAACTTGCGGAGAGTGACACGGACATACATGTGCTGCCAGGTGTAAAGTAGACAGTGGGGAGCTGCTGCACCCAGCAAGCTCAGCTTACTGCTCTGTGATGACCTAAAGGGTGAGATGGGAAGGGCGGGAGGGAGGCTCAAGAAGGAGGGGATATATGTATACATAGGGCTGTTTCACAATGTTGTACACTATAAATTAACACAACCTTGTAAAGCAACTATACTCCAATAATAAAATAAAATTACAAAAAAAGAAAGCAAGCTATGGTTATCTAAGAGGAAAGAGGGGAGGGGTAAAATAGGAGGTTGGGATTAACATATACACGTTACTATATATAAAATGGGCTTCCTAGGCGGCACAGTGGTGAAGAATCTGCCTGCAGATGCAAGAGATGTAAGAGACTCGACTTCCACTCCTGGGTCGGGCAGATCCCTGGAAGGAGTAAATGGCAACCCACTCCAGTATTCTTGCCTGGAGAATCCCCATGGACAGAGGAGCCTGGCGGGCTACAGTCCCTGGGGCAGCAAAGAGTTGGACACAACTGAGCTACTGAGCATAAACACATATGTAAAATAGATAACCAACAAGGACCTTGGAGAAGGCAATAGCACCCCACTCCAGTACTCTTGCCTGGAAAATCCCATGGACGGAGGAGCCTGGAAGGCCGCAGTCCATGGGGTCGCTGAGGGTCGGACACGACTGAGCGACTTCACTTTCACGTTTCACTTTCATGCATTGGAGAAGGAAATGGCAACCCACTCCAGTGTTCTTGCCTGGAGAATCCCAGGGATGGGGGAGCCTGGTGGGCTGCCGTCAATGGGGTCACAAAGAGCTGGACATGACTGAGCGNCTGGAAGGCCGCAGTCCATGGGGTCGCTGAGGGTCGGACACGACTGAGCGACTTCACTTTCACGTTTCACTTTCATGCATTGGAGAAGGAAATGGCAACCCACTCCAGTGTTCTTGCCTGGAGAATCCCAGGGATGGGGGAGCCTGGTGGGCTGCCGTCAATGGGGTCACACAGAGTCGGACATGACTGAAGTGACTTAGCAGCAGCAGCAGCAACAACAAGGACCTACTGTATAGCATAGGGAACTACAGTCAATATAGTAACCTTTTATTATATTTGCAATCACCTGTGAGGGAAAAATGTAAAAAAGAATTGTATAACTGAGTCACTGTGATGTACATCTGAAACCAACACAACATTGTAAATCAGATATAAGTCAGTTTTAAAAAGATGAATCACGGGGCTAGGGAAAACAGTGGGCAATAGCCGTACCTACCTATTTTGCAACACTGCAAGCGGGGCGGAGATGAGAAAGCTTGTACTTGTGTAGCAAAACTAGTGGTGACAAGAGGCGGCAGTGAGCACACTAATCTGGGGGTGTGGGTGAGACACCTCACTGCCATCCACCTGGGGGAGACCTTGAGAGACTTTAGAAAAGTCGAAGAGGGTGGTAGGGAAGGGCAAAGCCAAGGGAATATTTTCTTGTAATTATTTGCAATAAATAAATAATAGAGTCTATTCATTCTCGTTCCCCCTGGTGATGCAGCCTGAGAAGTAGAAATTCCAAAGGCACATTTGCTCTTCTTCACTTGCAGGTCTTGAAAGCAGGATTAAGATGCCTTCCAGGGACTTCCCTGGTGGCCCAGTGGTTACGACTCCATGCTTCCACTGCAGGGGGCATGAGTTCCTTCCCTGGTCAGGGAACTATAGATCCCGAATGTCATGGATAAGCTAAAAAAAAAAAGATACCTTCTAGGACTTGCCATGGAGTCGCCAGCCCTCAGTTTAAGGGTTTATTTTACCAAGTCTCTCTACCCATATTTCCTGAATTATGTGTAAGTGGAGGCAAAGATGATTGAGGTTTCAAGTGTGGGTGACTCTCAGGGCAGAAGCCTCATGTTTATGGGTTAAATTGTGTCCTCCCCCCCAAAAGATATTAAAGTCCTCACCCCCCAGTGCCTGTGCGTGGAACCTTATTTGGAATACGATCTTTCCAGATGATCAAGTTAAAATGAGGTCATAAGCGTGGTCTCTAATCCAATATGCCTGTGTCCTTATAAAAGGGGGAAACTTGGACACAGATAGACATGCACAAGGAGAAGGCCGGTGAAGATGAAGGCAGAGATCAGGGTGATGTGTATGTAAGACAAACAGTCAGAAACTGTCAGCTGGGGCTTCCCTGGTGATCAAGGGGTTAAGAATTCATCTGTTAATGCAGGAGACACAGGCTCCATCCCTGGTCTGGGAATATCCCACGTGCCGTGGGGCAACTAAGCCCGTGTGCCACAACTACTGAGCCCACGTGCTGCAACTACTGAAGCCTGCAAGCAAAGCCCGTGCTCTGCAACAAGAGAAGCCACCGCAATGAGGAGAAGCTGGCGCATCACAACCAGAGAGTAGACCCTGCTCGCCACAGCTAGAGAAAAGCCCAGGCAGAGTGAGGACCCAGCATAGCCAAAAATAAAAGCATAGATAAATTAATTTAAAAACAAGATTTCCGGCAAACCACCATGATCTAGGAGAGAGGAATGGACCAGACTCTGCCCTACAGCCATCAAATGAAGCCAACCCCGACAACACACTGATCATGGAGTTTTACCCTCCAGAACTCTGAGACAGTCCATTTCCGTTGTTGAAGCCACTCAGCTTGTGATGTTCTGTTACAGCAGCCCTAGGAAACAGATACACCTGTATCCAGTAACCAGGAGGCCAGCCCTGGGTGGGGGGGAGGAGAAAGGGCAATGAGTCAGATCAAGCTGACCAGGTGTTTCCAGGAGCCGCTGCATGACAGGTAGTGTGCCAGGTATGAGGATGTAGCTGTGTGCAAGGGTCACAGCCTCTGCCTGGAGGGAGCTTTACAGTGACCCAAAGGTTGGGAAGATATTCTGGAGGAGGAAACGCCAACCCACTCCAGTATTCTTGTCTGGAAAATTCCATGGACAGTGGATCCTGGTGGGCTACAATCCATGGGGTTGCAAAAGAGTCAGACACGACTGAGTGCGCGCACACACACACACACACACACACACACACACACACAAGGAGCCAAGCAGTAAGGAATAGTCCACAAGCCACTGTGACCACAGGTGATTTACAAGGTGGGGATTTAATCTGGGAAGTTGGGGAAATGGGGTTGGGGAAGGTGGTATGGAGACATGAAGTGTGAGTAATACCAGAGGAACATTTAGACAGATGGGGCAGCATGCCCCAAATCCAGAGACTAGAGTGAGCTGGGGCAGAAATTTGGAGAATGATATCCAGAGAGAACCTGGAGAGACAGGTGGTGGGACCAGAAGACAGTGGACACAGATGTGGCTGGCAAAATCATGCCCTCCCAAAGATGTCCATGCTCTCATCCCCAGCATGTGCAAACGGGACTTTCCATGGCAAAAAGAGGGGCCCCTGATGTTGGGAAAGACCGAGGACAGGAGGAGAAGGGGACAGAAGAGGATGAGACCGTTGGAGGGCATCACCGACTCAATGGACATGAATTTGAGCAAACTCTGGGAGACAGTGAAGAACAGGAAAGCCTGACGTGCTTCAGTCCTTGGGACTGCAGAGTTAGATGTGACTTAGCGACTGAACAACAATGGCAAAAGGGATTTCACAAATGTGTTTAAGGCTCTCCAGATGGAGAGATGATCTTGGATTACCCAGGTGGCTCAAAGTCACCTCAAGGGTCCTTATAAAAGGGAAGCAGAGGATTCCCTGGTGGCTCAGTGGCAAAGAATCCACTTGCCAATGCAGGAGACGAGGGTTTGATCCCCGGTGCAGAAAGATCTCACATGTTGTGGAGCAATTAAGCCTGGGTGCCACAACTATTGAGCCTGTGTTCTAGAGCCTGGGAGCTGCAACTACTAAAGCCCGCATGCCCTAGAGCCTGGGCTCCGCAACAAGAGAAGTCACCGAAATGAGAAGCCTGCACACCGCAACAGAGAGTAGGCCGGCTTCCACAACTAGAGAAAAGTCCTTGCAGCAACAAAAACCCAGCACAGCCAAAAATAAATAAACGACATAAAACTTTAAAAAAAAGAGAGAGAGAGAGACAGGCAGGAGGATCAAGGTCAGAGAAGGAGATGGGAGGAGGGAAGCAGATGTTGGAGAGTCAGAGAGATGTGAAGATGCTACGCTGCTGGTTTTTTTTTTTTTTTTTTGCTGCTCTGAGAGGCGTGTGGAATCTCAGTTTCCCCAACCAGGGATCAAACTTGTGCCCCCTGCAGTGGACGCTTGGAGTCCTAATCACTGGACCTCCAGAGAAGCCCCACACTGCTGGTTTTGAAGATAGAGGTAGGAGCTATCCGCCAAGGAATGTGGACAATGTTCCCGAAGCTGGAAAAAGCAAGGAAGAGATTCTTGCTGAGAGCCTCCGAAAGAAATGCTACCCTGCTATCTTTAAAAAATTATTTATTTATTTATTTAATTGGAGGAGAATTACTTTACAATATTGTGATGGTTTTTGCCATACATCAGTATGAATCAACCACAGGTATACATGTCTCCCCCACATCCTGAACCCCCTTCCTACCTCCCTCCCCACGTCATCTCTCCAGGTAGCCTGCATCACACATCAAACTCCCACTGACTGTTTTACATATGGTGATGTATATGTTCCAATGCGATTCTCTCAAATCATCCCACCCTCCCCTTCTCCCACAGAGTCCAAAAGTCTGTTCTTTGTGTCTTTGTTGCCTCTGCTGACCTGCATGTAGGATCATCAGTACCATCTTTCTAGATTCCATAGATATGCATTTAATATACGATATTTGCCTTACTCTATCTGACTTTCTTCGCTTTGTTATAATAGGCTCCAGGTTCATCCACCTCATTAGAACTGACTCAAATGCATTCCTTTTTACAGATGAGTGATATTCCATCGTATGTGTGTACCACAACTTCCTTATCCATTCATCTGCTGATAGACATCTAGGTTGCTTCCATGTTCTAGCTATCGTAAACAGTGCTGCAGTGAACACTGGGGTACGTGTGTCCTTTTCAATTCTGGTTTTCTCAGGGTATATGTCCAGTATACACTGGATATATGCAGTTTATACAGTTTTATTCCTAATTTTTAAAGCAATCTCCACACTGTTCTCCATAGTGGTTGCGTCAGTTCCCATTCCCACCAACAGTGTAAGAGGGTTGCCTTTTCTCCACGACTCTCTCCAGCATTTATTGTTTGCAAACTTTTTGATGATGGCCATTCTGACCAGTGGGAGATGACACCTCATTGTGATTTTGATTTGCATTTCTCTAATAATGAGGTTGATAATATTTTGATGTTAACACAATGAGACCGGTTTTCAAACCTTTGACCTCAGAACTCTAAGATAGCAAACCGGTTTTGTTTAAAGGCATTACTGTTTGTGGTGATTTGGGACAGCAGCCTTAGGAAACTAATACACCAAGGGACCAATCAGGAGGGACTTCACTGAGGAGGTTCAGAGAAGAAAGGCTGGTTCCCCGCAGGCAGCACGGAGGGATGTCAACACCCAGGCTCCAGGAAATGGTGGCCAAATGACCGTGTGAATAGGTGAATCAACAAACAATTTGGCAATCCTCATCACTACCATCATCACTTACTCTTTCTCTTGAGCACTTACAGTATATGTAGGCGCTTCTTGCCAGGATCTTGTTTTATTTCTTTAAACCCCACAACAAACTTAACAGTTATGCAAAATTTCCCCTTTGTTCAGAGGTGGAAACTATGACTCTGAGGAGTCGCCTCACTTGATCAGTAATCAATGGAGGAGAGACAGAAGCAGGGTTTGAACTCAGGCAGTTGGAGTCCGCAGCCTGCACGTGTGTACTTCAGTGTGCCCCGTTTCCAAGTCATTTTATTTTAACTTTTTATTGGAGTATAGCCGATGACCAATGTTGCGATAGTTTCACGTGAGCAGCGAAGGGACTCAACCATACATATGCACGTGTCCATTATCCCCCCAAACTCCCTTTCCATCCAGGCTGCCACATAACATTGAGCGGAGTTCCTTGTGCTTTACAGTAGGTACTTCTTGCTGATCTAGTTTAAATAGAGCAGTGTGTACATGATAGATGAATATACTCACAAAAGCATTCACAGCCCTGCAGCTGAGATGTCCTTCCCTTGGGACCCTCCTCACGGAGGCGATGGCACTGACATCTCTGGGAAGAAATCTTTGAGGAGTTCTTGGGCCCGGCAGGCAGGAATGGGGGGGCAGAGGATCCACTTTGGAGAGGCTGGGACCTCTTGTAAGATCACTGAGGGATTCAGGAAAATTCCCTTTTAAAAGAACTTTCCAAGAGTGGTCTTTACCATGGTGCCACAGTCACAGATTTTTAATTACGTGCTTGGGTCTTGCCCAATATATAAGGACCTGATGTAACATTCCCCTGGCAGAATCTTTCAGCCTTCATTTGCATGCCTCTAGTGATGGGGAGCTCATTACCTTACTCAACTCTTATGATTAATCATATTAACATATCAAAACTCTCATGATTAATCATGATGACATACCTCTATTGGTCCAAATTCTGACCTCTAGAGCTCCAATATCTTCTTCTTTCTTCCAATGTGAGATCCCTTGGATTCTTGTCAGAGGCAGATTGGCAAAATAATGTAAGTAAATGCCTACTTAGCTCTCTGCATTCATAATAAGGCCCAACATCACATGACGGGTGAGCTAGTTGTGGTAGGCAAATTTCAAAGATGGTCCTCCATAGAGAACAGAGGTTGTCAAGGAGGAGGGTGTTGGGAGAGGAATGGAGTGGGAGGTTGGGGTTAGCACATGTAAGCTTCTATACATAGAATGGATAAATGACAAGGTCCTAGTGTACAACACAGGGAACTACATGCAATATCCTGTGATAATGGAAAAGAATATAAAAAAGAATGGGGCTTCCCAGATGGCACTAGTGGTAAAGAACCTGTCTGCCAATGCAGGAGATGAAAGGGACGTGGATTTGATCCCTGTGTCAGGACGACCCCCTGGAGGAGGGTATGGGGGCAAACCACTCCATTATTCTAGCCTGGAGAATCCCATGAACTGAGGAGCCTGGTGGGCTATAGTCCATGGAGTCACAAAGAGTCAGACTTGACTGAAGTGACTTATCACACACGCATCCACGCATATATATGTGTAACTGAACCACTCTAATGTACAGCAGAAATTAACACTACGTTGTAAATCAATTATATGTCAATAAGAAAAATAAACAGCTAGGCTGGTCCTCAATGTTCCCCACTTTCCAATAATCACACCCTTGTGGAATCCCTGCAGGTGTGGGCTGGGCTTAATGAATCAGTTCAAATGGATAGAATATGGCAAAAATGATGGTATGTCACCTTCATGAGAGGTGATGCTTTCATGAAGAGATGCTTTCATGAGAGACTGATGCTTTCATCTTGTCAGGGTGCTGTTGCCTTCCGGGCTTGCATGCATTGATGAAGCAGATAGCCACGTGGGAGAGGATCATGTGGCAAAGAATTGAGGGTGGTCTCTGGTCAAAAGCCAGCAAGAGGGATTTCCCTGGCAGTCCAGTGGTTAAGGCTTAGTCTCCAATGCAGGGGTTATGGGTTCGATCCCTGGTGGAGGAGCTAAGATCCCACATGCTTCTTGGCCAAAAAACCAAAACATGAGACAGAAAGAATATCATTACAAATTCAATAAAGACTTTAAAAATGGTCCACATCAAAAAAAAAAAAAAAAGAAAAGAAAGGAACTCAGAAGAAACTAAGGGTCTTAATCCAACAGCCTCTGGGAATTGAATCTTGCCAACAGAGAACTTGGAAGGCAGGTTGCTCCCCAGTGAAGCTTTCAGATGACTGAAGCCACAGATGTCACCTTGACTGCAGATATGTGAGAGAACTTGAGGCAAATGAGCCAGCTAAGCCCACCCAGATGCCTCACCCACAGAAAGTGTGACATAGCACATGTCGTTTTAAATTTTTACATTTTGGGGGGCAATTTGTTACACAGCAACAGATGACTAATACAAATGTCCCACCTAAGCTGGTGCCTGCCCACCCTCTTGACTTCATCTCACAGAACTCTCTTCTTATTCACAACGCTCCAGGCACTCCAGCCCTCTTAAAGCCCCCCAGATCTTTGAGACACATTCAATCCTTAGAGCATTCACAAAGGCTGTTCCATCTGCCTGAAATGCCTTTCTCTTTGCAGGATCTCTCTTACCATTGAAACTTGGCTCAAATGTCACCTCTTCAAAGAGGCTTTCCCTCATCACCTTGTCTGAGGTTGCCACCAATGCCTTGCTCACCCAGTTCTATGTTCACTTTTTTTTTTTTTTTTTTTTTTTTTAACACCCTCCTCGATTTTCTGCCTCCATGAGAGCAAGGGCCTTAACTGCTTTGCTTGCTGGGCATAGCTTCTGCTCGGCACCAGCATAGCCACAAGGCTGGTGTGCTGGGCTATGCTCAGTCACGTTTGACTCTTTGTGACCCTATGGACTGGAGCCTACCACACTCTTCTGTCCATGGGATTTCCAGGCAGGAATACCAGAGTGGGTTGCCATTTCCTCCTCCAGGGATCTTCCTGACCCAGGGATCAACCCGCGTCTCCTGTGTCTCCTGTGTTGGCAGGCAGATTCTTTACCACTGAGCAGCCTGGGAAGCCCATGAGAGCAGAGGCCTTGAGCATTTTGCTTTCTGTGCACCACTTGTGCTCAGCGTGGCCCCAAAGCAGGCACTCAATAAATATTTGCCAAACCAGCGAGTGAATGAAGCATGCCAATGAGACACGTTGGCTTGATGCTCTGAGCTGGAAAACAAACGGGTAGGATTTGGCCCCACATTCATCCCCAGATGTCCAGCACTACCTTGTGCCCAGCGTTTGCTAGCTGGTCAGGCAGGGGTCAGCCATTATTAGCAGAGGCTGTGTGGCATTTCCCAGCTGCCAAGAGGACTCGCTTGGTTGCAAAATTGGTCTAGTGACTGTCACGCCCTACTGACCTCTGTGGCCTCTTGGCCACACCTGTGGGTGTCAGCCAGCTCAGGTGGAACCACGACGGTTGCTAACCACAAGTGTCCACAGAAGCAGCTGGGCAGGGCTGTAAGGAAGGGTTCAGGAGGGGCCAGACCAGGAGACCCCTAGCTAAAGTGCACTGGCTGTCCTGAAATATACAAAGAACACGTTCAGTCCCAGGGAGGTGGTAACTTAGAGGGTCCCTGGCCAATGGATTTAAGGAGCTCTTCTCTTGCAGTTGATTTTCATGGCCCAGACACTGTGACAAGCCTTTGCCATATGTTATTACATGTTCTCAGACACCCAGAGGAAAGGTGTTGGTTGCTCTTATATCCACATTAATAGATGAAGATGTTGAGGGTCAGTGGGTTAAGAAAAGTGTCCAGGGCTTCCCCAGTGGCTCAGTGGTAACAAAATCCACCTGCTAATGCAGGAGGCTTGGGTTTGATCCCTAGTCCTGTAAGATTCCACATGCCATGGGGCAGTTAGGGCCATGCGCCACAACTACTGATCCTGTGCGCTAGAGCCTGGAAGCTGCAGCTACTGAGTCTTGCACCCTAGAGCCCGTCTCCGTAACAAGAGAAGCCACTACATCTAGAAGCCGTTGCACCGCTACTAGGGATTAGCCCCGGATCGCCCCAAACAGAGAAAGTTTGAGCATAGCAAGAAAGACTCAACACAAATAAATAAATAAATGAAATATTAAAAAAAAAAGAAACAGGTGGAAATAAAATGAATAATATATTCCAGAGCTTGGCAAACTTTGTAAAGGGATCGAGTAAGTATTTTAGCTTTCATAAGCTGTATTCTTGTGGGCTCTGATGCATATTCCTATTTGTTCTGAATTTTGGTGGGGAGAGGAGGGAGCAGGTTAGGATTGTTTTGTTTGTTTTGTCCCAGCCCTTTAAGCATGCAAAAACCATTCTGAGCTTGAAGTCTGCACAAAGGAAGAGCCACAGGGTCTTTGTCCATGACCTGAAGGACTCAAGAAGTAATCAGTTTTGAAATAATCAAAGGAGGAAGAAGAGAGGGAAAGAGGAGAAGGCAACTGAGGTGAGCAGAGAAGGAGAAGGTGGAAAGGGGAAGAAAGAAAGAGACTGGGGCTTCCCTGGTAGCTCCAGGGTTAGGAATCTGCCTGCCAATGGGGATGGGTTCTATCCCTGGTCTGGGAAGATCACACATGCCGCAGAGCAACTAAACCCATGCTCCACAGCTACTGAGCCTGTGCTTCAGAGCCTGCGAGCTGTAGCTGCTGGAGCCCGTACCCTAAGCCCATGCTCTGCAGCAAGAGAAGCCGTAGAAGTGAGAAGCCCTTGTACTGCAACCGCTGCTGCTGCTAAGTCACTTCAGTCATGTCTGACTCTGTGTGACCCCGTAGACAGCAGCCCACTGGGCTCCCCTGTAGCTTCTGCTCACCACAACTAGAGAAAAGCCTGAGCAGCAGCGAAGACCAAGCACAGCCAAAGGTAAATAAACAAATGAGAAGAAAGGAAGAGACTGTTAGGGGAAGCACACTGACTGAGACTGCCCACTCTGCCCAGGCACCATAGTAACCATCTGCATGAGTTGTTTTCAGACAAGAGGTCCTGGTAAGGAACAGGGGACTAATAAGCCACCACCAACTGGAAGAGCTCGGGAAAGGTCAAAAGGAGACACCACGTGTCCTACCACCTCCCAGAATCCTCCTCGCTAGCATCCGTCTTAGCTGAACAAGGCATGAGCCACCAGGGAGGACTCTGAGTCAGAATCATGGGCCAAAGACAACCCGGAAACTAATCCCATCACCATAAACCCCGAGGCTGTGAGCAGTTCTCCTGGGTTCCCTTATCCTACTGCTCTCTGCCTGGGCACCCCTTGCCAATAAAGTCTCTTGCTTTGTCAGCACATGTGTCTTCTCAGACAATTCATTTCTGAGTGTTAGACAAGAACCTACTTTCGGGCCCTGGAAGGGGTC